>KZ062190.1:20641-78239 GCA_002091835.1 Anopheles maculatus
GTGCTGCGTAATGGAATTTAGAATTTAAACGTTTATTTTAATTCTAATTTAAGTTCCATTAGGTAGAATTTTAAACACATTGTATCGCTTTTTTAGCAGAACAATTATAAGAGTAAATCAATACGTTCTTAACGTTAACGTTAGATTCAAAACATAACAAATGTTTTACATATTCCTTAAATATGTTAATCTAAAGGGAGGCATGATACAAACACAAAATAGAAGTACTACGAAACGGTCTTTATTAAATTGTTTAATTTTCCACTATTTAAACAAGCTCGTTCCATCGCAAAAATAAATTACATCTCCCTATTGGTGGCGTCTCTCAAACGGTGCAATAAATTTAGCAATTCCCGGTAATGTGTTGCACCGACTGTTGGCTTAGCGAAATGAAATAAGATCGAAAAGTGTAATAATTTAGCATAATAGATCAACGAAACGGAGGCTAGAATTCAGTGCTGATGCTGGCCGGTATATTTGTCCCACCCTGTAGATCCCGTAGCGGCGGAAGTTCTTCCGTACCTTTCCCACCGCACGAACGGCTGGTTGATTGAAAGTAGGTTAAATTTCATTAGCATAAGAACACGTGCAAGATTTAGTTGCGGGGACTGGGTGAACGTTAAGAAGTGGCGTCATGGAACACGTGAAAGGGGTAAGGTGGGCACGCTAGCGGAGCAACCGAGCGACGAGCTTTAGCTAAATTGGAGGCACCTGAAAAGGGCACCATGTAGCGCAGAATTTGATACAGTTCATGGTTCGATTGCATTCGGCCGACAGAAAGCGTTGCTAAAGGTTCGTGGGTCTTATGGTTTGGTGGTTGCAAGCGGATCGTCGTACCGAGGAATGAAGGATGGATTTTATCGGTTTTCTCGAGCAAATCCTATTAGTATTCCATTTCCATCAATACGAACCTACGAGCCTTCCTGGGCGATTGGGTGTGTGTGCACACCTGTCTGTGGAAATCGAGTTGAACAAATCTGAAATTAAACCGTGGCATTTTCTTTAAACCATTTCTTCTGCCTCGTTTTGTGTGTGTGTGTGTGTGTACTATTTTTCTCGACTTCGTTTAACAGTTTCACAGCGGTTCTTGGTTTTTTGTTGACGGAGTTCCTTACAGCGAAAGAAAAAAGAATGCTGTAGTTGACATTCGACAGCACCAGTGTTTTCCGCACCAGCAGAGAAAGAATGCGGAAGGAAGAAAAAAAATCCTTTTTAGTAGTTTGGTTCCAAACGCTCGGGGATTGGCTCAATGATGGTCGTGAATGAAATTACCTTTCGGTTGAATAAGTAATGCAAAAAGCATTTCCACCGCGTGCTTTACAACGTTCGAAAGCTCGAAGCGAAAAGCGAAAATGCGGAACACAGCGAACGATGTTAGCGATTGTTTTTGACCGCGGCAACGTTTTATCGACGTCTTGTTGATCTCGCATTAAATGGGTTGATTTTCAAGTTGTACAAATTGCTGATTGCTTATTAGTAGCGGCCGAGTTGTTTATAGTTTTCTCGAGTGCAATAAAAAGAAGTGGGGAGCAATATTTCCATCAGCAGTACGGTTTGTTTGAAGTGGTGACAAACTTATAGTTTATTTTGAACATGAATGTTTTAACTTAAGACAAAGAAAGTTATTGTTTAAGAAATACTGTAGTTACAGCTAGTCTCAGCACATTTGAAGTAAAATGAAAGGTGTAGAAAAATCAAATCAAAACAATTCCAAAATACAATTTCAACGCAAATGCGATGCGAAAAAGACTTTCTATAAATGATGTTGTAAACTTATCGCACCGATTTCAACACCTTTTTCCACAGCTTACATACGACACTTGACACATCCTTACACTTTGTCGCAATTATACTACTATAATGACTGACGAATGACGTTCGGCTGTGTATGCATTATAATTGCGGAAAATGGAAGCAAACCGAACAGAATCGCTACATCGAAACCATTGCATCGGCAGCGTGCGAACAGAGTGAAATTAGAAATTAAATATTCAACAGCCAAACGGTTCCGCTTCATTATGTATGATGCAATTGCAATTGCGATCGTAACGAGTGTCCGCGTCTAGACTTTTGCGTAGACAAAGTTGTTTGTTTTCGTGTGGTGTGATAGGTGATGTGGGCGTGCGAGGGTTCCGGGTGACCAAAAAATAGTGCTGAATGCGAAGCGCATTGAATGTTACCGCTTTGGGCCGTGTGATTGATAGTTGATTAGATGCAATTTTCACATTTGTTCGTTTGCATTGGGTTCGTAATTGTGCAAGGCAGGGTAGCTAAACTAACTGGTACTGGAAGCGTTTGATAGACAAATATAGTTGTGCATGTGCACACATCGTTGCTTATTATTAATGGACGGTTTTTTGTTTCGTATGAATTACAATTGAGTATAGATAGACACTAAACTATACTCATGTAAGAATATGTTTTGCTTTGAATTTATCCTACTACTTCACGCTGTGAGCTTAATCGATCATTTAGAAAAACTTCGCAGTAGAATGGCATATGACTAGAGCAGTAGAAGACATGAAACCATTCTCGATTTAATCCAAAAATTGAACGTTAGTAAAACTTTTTCTATGTATCTTACAATAGCAAGCCTGTTGGTAGAAATAACAAGCTGCAAACAAGTTAAAGAGACCTTCAAAACTTATAACGACCCTGGTGAAATATTTTGCTCGGGTTTTTGTGATCTATACGTTGTATCGTTATCAGGATACACAGATTCTGCTATTTGTGCAATCGAGTCTATAGAGGGTACATGTAACTTTTGTTTTAATTTTTCTCTTGGTGGTTAAAGTCACACGAAGATTGGGCGTGGCATTTAAGGCCACCTTGACCTTTCAGTTTGTGATGCTCTATGAAATTGAGTTTTTCTCTTATTAGTTGCTTAATTCTTACCAATATTTAAATGTGATTAGTTATTTACCAATATTTCAAAGATAAATTATAGTTTCATCATCTTTTTGATGTTAGAGTATTTTTTTAGACTCAACCCGTAAAGTCCTTTTAGAACTTCCAAATGGACAGAGGAGGCGTTAATGCCTAGAGCATTTGTGTTTTACATTTTAAAAAACTCTCCTTTCATCGGTTTGTTCGAAACAAACATTAAAAGGCAATTATCGAGTTACAAATATAATCCTTAATCAATGCTAATAGTTTCATAAAAGCTTATAAGATCGATCGTGAAAGAAAAAAAACATCTACAAATATCGTACAATGATATTTCTTTTGATAGTAGTGTGTGCTTGTCTCGGTTTTTGCACGAATACAGCAAACAAAGTACAGCAAAGCCGGCAGGAACAAACCGGGCGCTTACAAAACATGCAAATTTTCCAATTTACAAATTTTCCCTTTTTCCATCGCTGTGCATCACAAACCTGACAGTGGTAGAGACGGCCAAATGCCTGGTGGGGTTCAAAACCAAAACTTCAACAGTCCAGATGTACTGGCGAGTCGAACGTGTACAAGGGCGTGTGTTGTGTTGGTTACACAGGTACAGCAGCACAAATGCACGTTCGGCTCATTCGGTTAGGGGTGTCGGAACTTTTCTGTTTTTTTTTTTTCATTTCCGCTGTGTTTTGGTATCTGTGTGTTTGTAGAAAAATCTTGAAAAGAAGAAAAAAAGAAAACTACAAAATATTTGCCTGCATCAAGTCTAACATCTCGTTTATGTAGAGTTTGCACACGGTTTGGCGATGCCCAAAACTCCAAACAATATGCATAACACAAGATTTGGCAGGCTTTATCTTTATGTCTTCTCCACGGGTTTGTCTGTTTTACTTTTTTTCTCTATGTTCTGCAAGTGTGGAGTAGTGTCGGTCCCGTTGCTGGTGCCGTTTTATTTCATTTGCTTTGTTTTTTTCTTTCGTTGGACGCTTCTTCTCGAGTCTATACTTTGCATATCGTCTTTTGAATCGCTGAAGCTTTTCGACCTACTTTCGGTGCTTTCGTTTTGCGTGGTTTTGGTTGGTAGAATGGTTTCTGCGTTTTGTAGCGTTCGCATGCATTTGCACTTTGAAGTAGTTTTGCTGGCTGTGTGTGTGTAAGTTTGTTTTCACCCACTTTTCACCAATTCCAATGCTGCCTCGTCGGTCGGTGTGCTGTAACTGCTGCTAACAGATCTTAGGATTTGGTGCCGAGGATTTGACGCTTCGGGCGTTCGGTCGAGGTGTCGGTAGAATTTTATTTCTCGCAGAATAGCGTTTTCCATTTATTTTGGCTTATTGCATTGCGGCACGAACGAATACGAGACATCAAAAAGTTGAAACCATTCTCGCGCTCGTTCAGTTCGTGAGCTACAATTTCCCGCTTAGATCGTAAGCATGCATGCTTGGCGTGCATGCTTCTTGTTATAAAATTTTCTTAAGCCCATGAGGAAATAAAAGCAACAAAAAGCTCTAATCTAAATATTTCTCAAAGCATTGGCCGTTCAAAAAATCATCGCTCACTCTATTTCTCGCTACATACTGCACGCAGACATGATTCACTAGCACCCGAAGCACGGGTAACCGGTACACCCCATTTTCTACAGCGATTGTGCGGGAAAGAGAGAAGAATCACGTCGTTTTAGCTAACGATTGCCGGTGTCGATGATTTCTTTTTTGCTCACGATTTGCTCCACGGATGTCTTCGGGCGACAAAACGGTAAATCGAATGCATTCCCGGCACGGCGCGTACCGATCGAACCCACATGCAGCCAAATGGCCAATGATGCACGGAATTTTTAAAGTGTAACCGGCGAAGAAGAGGGAACAAGGTGTATGTAAGCGAAAGAGTGAGAAAAAAATAACAAGGAAAGAAATGGCAATGTGATAGAGAAAGTACTCGGAAGACTCAACCTTTTCCATCTAGATCGTGTTTGGTTGTGTCACAAACTAGGGCAGGAAAAGCAAAGGAAAAAAACTCGGCTCCACAGCCATGCTAATCGAAAAAAGCTATAAATATCGAGCAAATCCTCGATACCTGTACCGTTTCGGTGTACTACCTTCTCGCACCTTCTTATCGGCTACTTGAGTACCCTGTGTCCTGGGGTGTTTCGGCGATACGCCTCATTGGCCGTGTGTGCTCATCATGGAGGAGGACGAAAGCTAAAGGAAGCGAAGCGAAGCACAGTTTTTGTGCTTCTCCTAGCCAGGTGTGTGTGTGTGTGCGTGGCGGTTCGTTTGTGGCAACAAAAAAAAACAAGCTCGGAATGCACAGCCAAACCACAGCCACGACACTAGATAGTGCTGCTAGGTACCGGCGCATTCTGGAACCCGATCAACCATTGCACCAGCAATGTCTAGTGCTAAAGAGCACAGATACAATCTATTCAAATCATCGCGCACGCGGCGGCCCCAGGATGAGAAGGTAAAGGCCAACGTGCGCTCGGGGGTTGGCAAAAAGCATCAATGCCTGGAAGCCAGCGAGTTAAGCTGATGCAGCGCAATGGTTCGATTTACTTTTCTTCGGCACGCTTCACCATTTGCTCCATCATTTGTCGTACGTTTTGCGTTCTGGGGGATATTTTTTCAAAAACGGATCTTGATAATTTTATGTGGTGTCGGGAGAACATTTTTTTATGTTTTGAGAAATTTTCTTTATCGTTTGTAGCCGTAATATTCGAAAATAAAGTATAATAAGTTTTCTTTTTCATTATACATCATTATATTTCATTATAAACTATAATATGTTTCTAATCGCTATGCTTTGCTGTTTGGGAATATTTAAACAATGAAATAATACACCATTGTTTCTTGTAATTGTGTTTAATAGACGCGAGTTATAATTAAATTATTTTAATTATATCATTTTAAATGATATTAATCTTTTATTTGACTTGATTCATTCTACTTGAAAAGGAAGTCCTTTTGCGGAAGATTTTTTTATTAAAATGTTGTTTTAAGTTGATATGGACCGTTGAATAGTTGATAACAATAGTGCTCTAAAGATAGATGATAGCTAGTCATCCGGATTGGTATTGTAACGATATTTGCAATTATACTTCCCACAGCACAGAACTTCCCACAAACTGGGTTCGGTGTAATTATGTGCATTAACAAAACTTGATCCTCCAAGCATGCTCCACAGGACGTGTAAAACGGAACAAGGCATAATCTGGCTGAAAATCATATTTGCCCCGCTCACCATCATTTCTCACAATCGTTATACGTTAGCATCATAACCTGCAGACGTGTGCGAAGATTGAGATATCGAGAAATAATATCAAACCTGGCGAGAGTCAGTAGTTTGGATTGGAATTCGATTTCCATGGAATTCCTTTGCGCTAGTGTAGAGCGTCTGCCTGACACACTACCTACGCTAGCCGTTTTGCTTCGTGCTGTGCATTTACACCAACAGCTTACAACAGAATGCACCGTGTGTTGTGCTGCTCGCGTATGAAGAAATATGAGCCAACTGCGAACGGAGAAGGACACTCGTGGCGCTCGTGATTAGGTTATGACGATATTTTTCTTCGACCGTCCGGTGACAGCGGTACGGTGTGTGGATGCAAGCGAAGAATTGTGACAGAGTTCAGGGCAACATACCAGCACGACTGTGTATGCAACCCGGCTCGCAAAGGTGCCCGGTTGTGTCATGCTCCGTATCTCGCTGGCTTCCCCATTGCGGTAAACGCTTTAATCCAATTTTGTTTTTAATGAAAGTGTACAACGCTTTGTGGACGACGATGGCTCTTCGGGGTGTTTTATCCCTACCTTTGCTGACCTACCGCTTGCTGCATACGAATCGGTTTCATGCACCGTTCGTGGAATGTTCGCTGCGGGACACTAGTGCACCGTACCGCACCCTTTTTATGTACGGGGTTAGAGGTGCAAGAACAAATAATTTCTCATCCAAACTAGCGGTCAACCGAACAGTTGACGTGATGATGATGGTGCTGATATTGAAGATGATGCTGATGGCGATGGTGGTGCGGTGAGCGGCTTTAATGCACAGTTTATGGATAACACCGAAAGACAAACCACAACGCAAAAAACTTTCGTTTGCAACCATAAGGAACCATTTGGATGTGTTGTCGTGGGTTGTGCGAGTTTTAGTGTATGCTATTGTTTGTGAGCGGTGCGTTAGTTTCAAATAAATGGTTGATTTTGTTTATTAAAATGATAAATTTTGGCTGCAATGTGTATACTTACACGCGACATCTATTGTTGGTGAAAACCACCAGGCGTCTCCATTTTATTTATATGTTTTTTAATGTAATAAAAAATGTTCTCGTTTATGAACTTTCGGTATATATACTATTAAAAGACTTATTTTTTAATTTATATCGCGGCGGTAATTATTGGATAGAATTTAACTCTATTGTCAAACTGCCATATGGAAAGCTAATTATACATTAGCGTATTTATGCTTAAATCATTCTGTTAACATATTGGTAATTTAACACGCAATTCCGTTGCGTATATCATGTAACAGAATGCTGTTCAAAATGCTCTACTTAAACGACACTCACAGAAAGCAAAAGTGACACAAATTATTAAGCACAACTGAAAGTAAAACGGAAGCATAATTTTATCGAAGAAACGTGAGCTTTAACATTGTCCCCGGTTCGCTGTGTACAAGGCGTACAGCGAAAACGCCAAACATTACGTTTCAACGTTATGTCCTTACGTTTGTAGAAAAAAACTGAGAAAAACCTTGGCATGGGAAGGAAAAAATAATTACCACAAACGAAAGTTTTTTCACCTCGTTATGATAAGGATGCAGGAACAGCAGGTGCATATTGAAGTGGTGTGGATTAAAGCCGGCAGGGGATGGGAATGGAATGGATGGGGCAAGGGAAAAGATGAACGTGAACTTCAAATTCAACTGAATGTTTGTCTTGATATACTATTAAAAGACTTATTTTTTAATTTATATCGCGGCGGTAATTATTGGATAGAATTTAACTCTATTGTCAAACTGCCATATGGAAAGCTAATTATACATTAGCGTATTTATGCTTAAATCATTCTGTTAACATATTGGTAATTTAACACGCAATTCCGTTGCGTATATCATGTAACAGAATGCTGTTCAAAATGCTCTACTTAAACGACACTCACAGAAAGCAAAAGTGACACAAATTATTAAGCACAACTGAAAGTAAAACGGAAGCATAATTTTATCGAAGAAACGTGAGCTTTAACATTGTCCCCGGTTCGCTGTGTACAAGGCGTACAGCGAAAACGCCAAACATTACGTTTCAACGTTATGTCCTTACGTTTGTAGAAAAAAACTGAGAAAAACCTTGGCATGGGAAGGAAAAAATAATTACCACAAACGAAAGTTTTTTCACCTCGTTATGATAAGGATGCAGGAACAGCAGGTGGATATTGAAGTGGTGTGGATTAAACCCGGCAGGGGATGGGAATGGAATGGATGGGGCAAGGGAACAGATGAACGTGAACGTTCAAATTCAACTGAATGTTTGTCTTGTTAAATAAATACTGTCAACCAGTTAGATAGTGTTCAAAGCGATGCGATCTACACGTTGTGGAAGGTGTATTTGTAATTAGCTGAAAAAATTCTATGGCTTGTCCGTATTTTCCTTCAGTACCAGTTAATTCAGAGAAAACTTTTCAATTTTTGTAAGCTTAGAGGTTTTTTATAAGAATTGTTTTTAAATTACTGAATATAAAGTTTTTTTGTTTAAGAAAAATAATTAAAATACTATTTACAACCCGGTTCCTAAAGAAGAATCGATGAGCAAGCACTCCACTTAACTAAGGAGATTATGCTCGAACAACAATTGAAGTGCTAAACACGAAAATAAACGTACCGGCTTGGGAAAACGTTCCACATTTATCTACCACGTGCCAGCATGGAGCCGCCTGGTAGCGCGTGACAATCAGACAAAACATTAGCCTAAATCAAATTGTTTCCTGAAACGTGTAATCTGTTAGGGCAGTTGGCCCTATTTACCATACACCCCAGCTCCCCAGCGGAATGAATAGTCTTTGATCAGCGTTACGCGTCCCGGAGGCGCTACGGAATGTCGGTGTGAAGACGCAGGCTCATCCTTCCAAGCCTTACAGCCGCTAGGCATGGTCGCGTTGCAGATAACTCCGGACACGGTTTGCTCTTGGCAGAGAAGAAACCACGAAGGCGAATGAAATGAAAATGTTGATGATGATGAATTCATCACAAGTTTCGCTCTGATATGCGAAAAGATAAAAGGGGCATGCCGTGAAATAAATCCTCTGTCTGCTCGCTCTTCAGGGTCAGCGCGTTGCAATTGGTCGGTTTGTGCGTTGTGGTTTTCAGTTGTAGGTGAGAAAGACAGGATACGTACCAGTAGGTAGAAAAACGGGACGAAAAGATGGCTTTTGTTTGGAACATCTTGCTATGCTACTGTTTAGGCTCGTGGCTGATGTTACTTGCTAATTTTCAAACTTGATTCACAGCAGTTTACCTAAATCCTTCAAGGATTTGTTTTACTAGCTACTAAACAATGCAATCAGTGGTTGGTGTAAAGTGTTTTACTGTCTGTACTATTTACTGATGCATTCATTGCGTTTTGAAGATAACTCCTATCATGAATAGAAAATAAAACACGCAAATGCGTGAGTATGCTTTCTACTCTCGTTTCCACACACAATTCGTGTCATGAATAATGGCGAATGAGCAACGACAATAAAATCGTGCTCGGGCATACATTTTTAAAAACCTCAGCTTCCTACACTGGCTGCATATTTCGCTTTCCAATTTGCACTCCAAGACACGCTTTGGACGTGGTACGAAAACATAGGAAAGCTACTTGAAACTGGGAATAGTACATACTAGAATAAAATGTCAACTCGGCATGATTGTCGATAAAAATGCGACGCTCGAACGGTTGCCAACGTTGCAGTCGTCGTCGTCGCCGTCGTCATGTACGGATTTCCTTTTGTCGGTCTGCTTCGCACAGCATTGCTGCCAGGCAGCACGAGAGATGTAGCGAGATGTCAGATTGGACCCAGTTGAGGCAAATGACAAACGCGAACCACAAAACGGTGCAGTGCGTGTCTGCAATTCCGGCGCGTAATGCTTTCTCGTAATGTAGAGCGAAACCCGGCCAGACTAGGAACAGCCGCCTGTCGGTACGATCGCCGATGAGGCCACCGAGCAAACGGTGTATGCAATTTGTAGCCACCGAAAACCCAACGTCGACAATGTCGACGACTACGACGATGACATCAGCGCCAGTTACATGGGGTCGTATTACCAGTGCATACCGCAGTCAGGCTCAGTCATCCATTTGCAGCAAATGTACCGGGGAGAAGAAAAAAAACACACTCGTTAAAGCAATCGAGCTGAATAGGTGAGAAAAAAATCATGCATCGCGGTCCGCTTTAACAGCGTACCGTCGTGCCACTGCTGCTCGCATCCACACATTCATAGGGAGCGTGCGCGAGCGCGTTTGTGGACAAGCACAAAGCACCGGGAGGAAATAAATTTTCATTGCGAGAATGATAAATAAGGAAAAATTCTGTAAAGTGTGCAGTTTTAATTGCGAATGCTTTCGGTACCGGGATGGGCTTTCGGTGCGAAGAACAAACCGTAGAAAGGGCACCCGATGGCACTTAGGCGCGATAAATTTGTCGCCACAATTTGCAGTGCACCGTGCGCGTTCGATGCTTGGCTAGCGAGACCCGCGGAATTCCTTTGCCCGTACGGCTGCAAACTGATCTGTAAGCAGTAACGGACACACGGCCATTATTAAGTGGTGTACCGGCACTGAGCCATACAACTTGACAGTTTAGTGGCTCTTTTTTTTGTCGCCTTCCCCACATCGGTCCTGCCTTACTTTTCTTTCCGCAGCGATGCATTTGTGAGTTTTTTGATACAGCACGGTTAGTGGGCAAAAAAGTAAAAATAGAATGAAAAGCAATGAAATCGTCCCATGTCTAGAGGATTGTGTCTCGTTGGCCGGAAGTTTGAAGAAGATTTTTTAAAACAGTTCAACCACCCTGGGTGTCCTGCGTGCTAAAACATCGTTTCTACCTTTTTGTGTTGCTTTATTGCACAGCGCTTTAGCTGCTAGCAGTTTTCCGTTCGTTGTTCAGTTGTTTCGCAAAGCACTTGAGCTGTTCGGCACCACCCGGCACAGTGGTGATTTCCGTTAAGAAAAAATGAAATCAAATGAGAGCAAAAACAGGCGAAAAGACTAGAAAAGTGTAGGATTAGCATGAAGCAGCAGTACCGTGTATAAGTACATCGTGTCCGCAGTTTCAAGTGTGACGCTCCACGTGAAGTCCCGGGAAGAGTGCTTATCGGCTTTCGGGGAGTCACGATCAATTGGGTTCATTAGGTTCACACTTGTTCTAAGAATCTTTTTGAAAATACTAAAAGCAATATAAGCAGCAAGATTTCTGCAAAAGCAAAAGGGAAATATAATGCTACGCTATTGTTTGGTCGGGGCTAATTTAAATTTAATATAGACCAAAATTGCATCTAGTGAAAAATTTGAAACCGAGATGACTTTTTGGATTTTATTATTGTATTGAGAACTTAATGATGCCTATTTTGAGTTTTAGAGAACACCTTTAAAGGCGTTTACGATAATATCGTAGGTTTTAAAGTAAGGAAGGAAAAATATCAGGCAAAGACTTCACGAGGCTAATGTGCCAACAAAAACAAAAATCTCATTCTGAACAGAGTCAATCTGCACACAAGTGCAGACTTATCAGAAGGACTGTTTATGTTGATGAGAATCTTCAACTGCTGCTAGAACTGTCCAAGAACATGAAACATATATTTCTCCATTAGCCATCAACTGTAATGCGCTTAAATTACTTCAACAATAAATCATACAGCGGACTTACACTGCTTCAACATCTTCCAATGGAATCAAGTTTTAGAATAACTATCAATCAGAACAATCATCAGAACCGTATCAGCAAAAAGAAAAATCAATCGAAATGATCAATAATGTTTAGTGAAACATACAATTAATTCTGATTCCTTGCAAAACCAACCGTCAACCACCATCAGCATCTCAGCTGCAACATTTTGTGCTGCTTTTCAGCTAAAACCTACACCACCTAATCACTGCACATACCACAAACGAGACCACAATCGCGCCCCAAACCGTTAAGCTGGAAGTGCCGTAGCGAGTCCGGATTATTGATTCATAATTTGCACTTCATTAAGCCGAATTGCTTCATTTCTGGTATGCAAATTTCCCGCCAACTCTACGAGTGCAGGCGGATCGATTATGATGCCACACCACAACCCATGTATCCGTGTTGATAATCAAATGTCGCAAAATCAGTGCCCGCTCAGCCATCCGGCGATCCTGGGATGTTTGCGGGATGTAATTAATTTTACTGAGGTTGCTCGCTCGCTCTCCCAGACCACGGCAACGGAGGTTGTGTAACATTTGGTGCATACTCGCACAGTATGATTATTTTGGAGTCATAATAGAAATGGCGAGGGGAAAAGTGATCCATTTCGAGCGCTGCTCTTAGTCGCGCTACTGGACGGATCAAGGTTCCGGATGTGAAATTACGCGCAGCCGAGTGGAAATGAAAGCGTAACGAGAAAACGGCACAGTAAGGAAGATAATCGAATATCATTTTTATTTATCCTCCCGACCGAATCCCAACCGTCGACGGTGGACGTAGATTGAATCCGTCGGTAGGAAGGTGATCGGTTCGTCCTGAAGCTCCCATCCCACGAAGTCCGTTCATCGACCGGGAAGCAAATAACGATTAAGGCTTCGATCTGTGGCGCTGAAATTCGTTTCATTGTGTTCCTTGCGAATGGATGCCGCGATGACCTTACGATACGTCTGAGATAGCTGGCCGCAGCGGATTCGAGTCAAATTTGATGCCCTGTTTTCCTGGTGCGGTGCGGTACCTAAATTGATGCCGGCCGGGTACTTCATGGCGACTTGCGTTGGTGGTGCGTCCTGATGAAGCTTTAATACAATTCCACCCACGGAAGCGGTTGCCATTTTTAGCGCAAACGAACAGGGAAAGCAGCGGTTCTAGCTCGGTACGGTTGAAATGGTGGTGTAGCAGAAAGTAAAACCGGGGTAAAAAAACAACTGCTCGTGTCAATTGGTTGGGGAAAGTATACCGAAAATAGCTGGCCAAAGCAATCAGGCTCGTTCATTTGATTCGTCTAACGCTCCCGGCGTTCGGGCCAAAAGGATTCGCTGTTGTCTAGTCGGCCGGGTTGAGACCGGGTGCTGGGTGGGATTCATTTCTTTCCGTTTGCAATGCACACAGACAGTTGTCAATTATGTTTACTGGTCCAATCGATCTGGTGTGAAGATTTTTCACTAAATTTGTAATGATGGAATGATTTTAGAAACCAGCACGATGAGGATTAAAGGGGAATTGTAAAAGCTGTACCTTAATTACTGATATTTTGGGAATTCATCCGCTCAAAATGCTCGTCAAAGTTTGAGCGAAGCATCAAGTAAGAAATATGATGCTTAAAATAGCGATCAAAGCAAATAAGTTGGATTAAATATTGAGTAAGTCAAGAGGGCAAGATGGGATAGTATTGAATAAAGATCAAGTTCAACTTGGGTCGAATTATTCTCAAATCAAGCTTAGAAAAAGTTTCCCAACTACGTTATCTTAGCTCTTATAAAGGAATATACAAAATTTAAAGAAAAAGTGTTAATTATTTCCCAACCGGAGTGAAAATCTCCCTAGTTTTCGAGTTCGAGCCACTTTGCCGCTTCTCAATCAAGTGAAATGGGATTTAATTTTTGGTACGCTCACCTTTCAACGCTCTTACCGAAGCGACTGATTTCCCTATCACCAGTTTGAAGTTTTGCGCGTCCAGATGAAAAGCAAAAACCAACAAGCTGCCAAAATTTGCATAGTCTCAGAAAAAAACGGAGGAAAACGAACGATTTATTGCCATTTTGCTGCGATCTTGAGTGGTTCTGGAGTTCTAGTAGTGGTATTAATTATGCCTTTTCTAAAAACAAGCTCACAGTACGGACTTGTTTCACGCCATCGTATGATATTAGATGCTTTTTGCATCGAATTGAATGCATGTTTTATGGGCTAGGAGTAGAGTTTAAAGTGAGCTTTTTTTTATTTTATTTTCATGCATTCATTAGTCGCCACTCTATGCTAGCGTTAGATGAATATGATCCAAACCAAAGAAAAAGAAAATCGAAATTTGCTGACTATCAATTCTGTGATTCGTCCAAGCAACGATTGCATAGTGTGTTCATCTATTCTTTGTCATAAAAATTTAATGATTATAGCTTTTTGTGATGCAACTTAAAATTCAGCAGGTATCCCGGGTTGTTTTTGGTCCATTCGAGGTTTAAAGCCAATTTTGCTTTAGTACAATAATATTTCAATTAAAAATATGATACCGTACCGAAGACTGTGCTGTATAATTTAACTACGCAACAAACACGCTAACTAACTGCACAATCATAAAGCAACTAGTCATTAGTGAGCTGAGCAGCAAGCATAATATCGGCCCCAGTATCATTGCGCGGAATAACGACTATGCCGGGCATAAGATGCAAAAAATCTGGTGCCGCAATTTTCGTGTTTCGTTTGTTATTTCAATTGCATTAACGAAATGCGCTCTGCCGGTGGCCATCGTCTGCTGCCGGTTTACTGCACCAAGAAGCAATTGAGTTTGTTAATTTGCAAAAGCAAGCCACCACGGTGCTTCTTGCTGTGCTGTTTTTTCTCTTTGTGTTATGTCGCTTTCAGCCGAGTGCTATCGAAAGTTTTGGCTCACATTACACCACAATACACAGTGTCTTGAAGGGCGAGCAGTGGAAAGTTGATGCACCTTTAGTCTTGCTACCCGTTGCACCGATCGAGAAGTTCAACGGCCGCCTTAGCCGCCCACCTCGAGCGATGGTAATTTGCATATTAATTGAATTTTTTTACGACTGTTTCGACAAGAAAAAGTTCTCTGTTGATGATCCAACATTTACATCGTTTGTTGGTTTGTCGTCCGTAAGCTGGGTCGTTAGTTTAAATGCTTTGATTCGGCACCGCTAGCATTGAATGGGTGGTTTGATGCAAACAAGGCTGATAAAAGCATGCTTCTGCTTAAAGACAATCAAGCACACAAAGAATGCCTAAATTATGGCAAGTTGTAGACGGATTTTTTAGCGCCGAAACGTAAAAGGCGTGAGATGTTGGATTCTTGTCTTGTGACCAGATTCTTTGCATACGTTGGAATACACGCCACACGCAAGGAGTCAAACCGAAGCGATTGAAACAAAATCCATATTGAAAGACATAAATCTGTGTCATAAGTCTTAATAAAATGTACCATCGGCAACGGTTCCAATACCCTTCAATAATGTGACCGCATCTCGTGCATGACGCGACCTAAAAGAGCCAGAGGAGAACCAAACCAAGATTTCATTTTGATCAGGATGCATATGGCTTAAAGGGGGTTTGTGCTTATTTAGCCCACCGCAGGTTTATCATCTGGTGTTGCGATACGACCGTATCGTGACCTCATCGGTTATAGCATAGGGTGAGATTGAACGTCGAAGTTCAATGTGAAGCAAACGCAATATCGCGGAAATCGATTTCCCGACGGCCGGATGTATGCAACTGATAAACCGTTTCGCGTCGTAAGCATATTTGCATCTACCAGAGTTTTGTTTGACTCGCTACGGTAATTGCATCTTTCAACGAAGTGAAGTGAATAGGGGGTGTAATGGTTTTTAGTAAGGATTTGGTTGAAACGTTACAGCAATCATTATATTATGAGCATAGAGTAAATCGTACTGCCTCATTAGAATAAGCAAAAGCTGTTTGATAGTATAAACCTTATACATAAACAAATAAGATCAATTTGTTTACAAAACGATGTATAGTCCATTTGAAGATCTACGATACTAACCCACGTCAAGGAACCAAATATCGAACAGCTCTACTCTACGGGTTCCTTCTACCGAGCACACATTCGTACATCCCTAGCTGTGGTCTGGAACTTACTCGATTGTTTCGATTCCAAAAATATTACCAGTTTGATGAAAGGGTAGTGTTTCATTCTTCCAACGGCCCAGCCATCCAGGAGTTTCGAAGCAATCTTCCGAAGCTGTAAAGGATCGGTCCGTTCACTGCGTAAAATACCCCATTTGTGATTGCGATACCGATTTGCTACGGGATTAAGGCTATTGTAAGCTAATGGCTCACCTGCCCTCCACAACGTTCGACCGGTTTTTTTCCAACCCGCAAGCCCGAACCAGACGACGTTCACTGTTTTCTCCTAGAAGCCATCGCTTTTGACCACGGCCGATGCTGCGTCTCTGAACTACCGACGTTACACGGCGTGGTTGTTTCTGTTCGATAGGCAAAAAGGAATTGTACATGCCTCGCACGTTTGAGATGGACGGCACAAATATGTGTGCGTACGAGTGTATGTGTATGTGTGCATATTTTTGCTGTGCCCATGTTCTACGCCGACGTTCGTAGAAGTAGACACACGGTCATGTGGACGGATCGCTTCAAGGACGGCCTCAAGGATGCTGTTGATTGGGAACACATTTTCATAAAGTACACGAAGCCTAAAACTCCGGTACCGAGAAACCGGGTGTGCTGAAAATCCATATTGAAAGACATAAATCTGTGTCATAAGTCTTAATAAAATGTACCATCGGCAACGGTTCCAATACCCTTCAATAATGTGACCGCATCTCGTGCATGACGCGACCTAAAAGAGCCAGAGGAGAACCAAACCAAGATTTCATTTTGATCAGGATGCATATGGCTTAAAGGGGGTTTGTGCTTATTTAGCCCACCGCAGGTTTATCATCTGGTGTTGCGATACGACCGTATCGTGACCTCATCGGTTATAGCATAGGGTGAGATTGAACGTCGAAGTTCAATGTGAAGCAAACGCAATATCGCGGAAATCGATTTCCCGACGGCCGGATGTATGCAACTGATAAACCGTTTCGCGTCGTAAGCATATTTGCATCTACCAGAGTTTTGTTTGACTCGCTACGGTAATTGCATCTTTCAACGAAGCGAAGTGAATAGGGGGTGTATTGGTTTTTAGTACGGATTTTTTTGAAACGTTACAGCAATCATTATATTATGAGCATAGAGTAAATCGTACTGCCTCATTAGAATAAGCAAAAGCTGTTTGATAGTATAAACCTTATACATAAACAAATAAGATCAATTTGTTTACAAAACGATGTATAGTCCATTTGAAGATCTACGATACTAACCCACGTCAAGGAACCAAATATCGAACAGCTCTACTCTACGGCTTCCTTCTACCGAGCACACATTCGTACATCCCTAGCTGTGGTCTGGAACTTACTCGATTGTTTCGATTCCAAAAATATTACCAGTTTGATGAAAGGGTAGTGTTTCATTCTTCCAACGGCCCAGCCATCCAGGAGTTTCGAAGCAATCTTCCGAAGCTGTAAAGGATCGGTCCGTTCACTGCGTAAAATACCCCATTTGTGATTGCGATACCGATTTGCTACGGGATTAAGGCTATTGTAAGCTAATGGCTCACCTGCCCTCCACAACGTTCGACCGGTTTTTTTCCAACCCGCAAGCCCGAACCAGACGACGTTCACTGTTTTCTCCGAGAAGCCATCGCTTTTGACCACGGCCGATGCTGCGTCTCTGAACTACCGACGTTACACGGCGTGGTTGTTTCTGTTCGATAGGCAAAAAGGAATTGTACATGCCTCGCACGTTTGAGATGGACGGCACAAATATGTGTGCGTACGAGTGTGTGTGTGTATGTGTGCATATTTTTGCTGTGCCCATGTTCTATGCCGACGTTCGTAGAAGTAGACACACGGTCATGTGGATGGATCGCTTCAAGGACGGCCTCAAGGATGCTGTTGATTGGGAACACATTTTCATAAAGTACACGAAGCCTAAAACTCCGGTACCGAGAAACCGGGTGTGCTGGTGATGGCGTACGATGACCATCTTCCAAGGGTACGATGGTACGGATCAGCTGGTACATGCTCCGTTGGCAGGCGTTGGCCGGGTCGACCGGTCAGTACGCTGGTATGGGCACGGGACACAGGGGCCTAGCATTGTCAAAGAAATTGGAACATTATTACATCGTTGTCCGAGCGATGAACACTGTCGGGCATCGGGAAGCCACTTCCACTTCAGCCGGTGCCCATTGCAACGGGGTTGACCAGTGCCCAGCAAAAGAAATGTGTCATGTCGTACGAAGCACTCGGTCGCCTCGGTCTCGCATTTCTGATGCTACCTAATCCTTGTTTCCATACCAGCATCGATGTACCGATGTTGGGTTCCTGTCACGTTTCTTACTCGACAGAACTTTACTGGACCGTACTCGATGTACCGAACCAGCGAACCAGGCACAGAAGCGACTGTTTACTTTTGGTACAACATTGACAACATTATGGCTAGTTTTGGTTGCAGGCCACAAACAAACGAATACGGTCATTGTCCATCGGTTGGGCTGGTCTGCTGCCCATGGAAGTACGGTATCGTAACGGGTTATGTGTGTATATGTGTATGTGTGTGTGTGCATTCGGATCGCTGCACAAGGCCGTACATTGATTCGGGATTTCTCCTACGAAGGAACATCTTCAAACCACCGGTGCCATCTATCGGTAGGCTGCCGAATGTACCTGAAGACGTTGGGACGCCAGCAGGCGATAAAATGGACCGCCGATTTATGGAACCAAGTGCCACTGTGCATACACACCGCACCGTACCCGGGCTTCGTCTTATCAGCCAGACATATTTATTGCTTCATGCACAAGAGCGATATGGAACGGAGGCGTATCGGTTGCCCGTAAGAGGATTTACTTTATGAATCCAATGTTGCTACTTTCCGATGAATTGGATCTTGGTTTTCACTGGGTGTACCGGCCTCAAGACACCAGCTGGTGGTTGGAGCACTAAGGTTCGGAGTCTTTAGCCAAATTGGTTTCAGGGTCTTTGTTGGGATCTAACTGCATGCTAAAGTCAGTGTAACTTGTGCCAGGTGTGGCAGTGCAGTGTCTTTAACTGTCTTTTTATCAGAAAGCAAGGATCTAAAGATGCAATTTGTTACTGCCGAGCAGTACTTAAGGCACCGGTAATACAAATTGATGTGCTTTAATTGATGTAAAGGGGATGTTTACTAACACTACCAGCATGGTCATTACGTACCATCTTTGCAATTAAATGCTTAAAGTTTAATGAAAACCATAAAGGAATTTAAACATCTTGGAGCGAATATGATTGAACTATATCTTATTCATTTGCACCACTGATGTTTCTATTTAGTACCATGCTCTAAGTGTTTAAAGACATAATTATACCCGTCCAACAAATTGCCATAAATGAACCACTAATGGTACTGATTTCTAATGCGCAATCGAAACGGGGTTGATTAATAGTGTGTAAATTAGGTTAAACTTCCCGGCAGTGGGTACGCTATCGATCGGGACAGCATCCGGGTGTAGTCGCTCGCCCTTCAGCGTCCATCATTATCTGCCGATTTCCGTTCGGATATGGGTCGGACGATGGTAGCGTGCTGACTGTTTGCTCATCATGCTTGCGATAGTTATGCAAATGTCGGCCTAATGTGCAGGGCTACCTTCAAAATCCGGTAGGTGCCGCTGCAGTGTTGAAGTGAATGTAATCCCGCAAAACCGTTCTGCTGTCCGATGCAGGGAGTGTCGGTGTCCCCGTTTGACGGACACCTGACGATGAGAAGTGGTGTGAAATCTTGCACCGGTCTTCTGGATTGGGCAGTGGAATGATTAATGATCTTATGGACTGAAGCGACGATATAAGTGGACGTGCGAGCGAATGCTATACTATCCTGTATGTTGTATACAGTAGTGTGCCAGTGTGTGTGTGTGTATAGGCAGTAAATCAATCTGAGGAATTCATCGTCGGGACGTTAGGTGTCGACGAGTGACACGGAGAAGATGAAGATGCCGGATGACGTGATTCACGGCTGCCCTTGACAGGTTGCAACTTATGTTCCACTCTGGTGACCCAGTTGGGAAAGTTGAATCCTCCGTTCTCGACTACAATTTTGTGTGAGTGTGTGTGTGTGCGGGTCTGTGTGTCATGGGATGTGTCAACGTGCATCAGCATACCGTACCGCTGCACCGCTATGTCCTGTGTGGTTTTGTACATTCTTCACGGATCAAAACTGCTCTAAAACATTCAGTAGGGAGGAAAAGAACAGAGAATGTGAAACAAAAAAGAACGATCACAGTAGAACAAAGTAAAGTGAAAAGTTTCAAACCTTCCGAAAGGGAACTTTTATTCCTGGCTCTTTTCTCTAGAATTATTCACACTTTCTTTGGTTTTCTTTCATCCCCATCTGCCTACGTTGAAACCACAAAAATCATGAATTGCTCTCTGTGTGCGTATGTACGTGGCACCGGGTTTTCGAGGACACCGTACAACACGACCGGCAATACAAGGCAGCATGTCGGTAAAGTTTCCTATTTGAAATAGGCGTGTTTCCTTCTTCCAGCTGGCCGAAACCATGCCGGAGATGTTTCACAGTTTTTCAGCTTCTTTTGTTTTGTGGAACGCCAAACGTGGCTCGAAGCGGAAATGAAAACAATGTCGAAAAGCGTAAAGCTCCCGTACCATTGCTTGCTTTGTGCGATTCGCTCGCTTAAAATGTACCACAAGCTTTGCTCATCAGTCCCCCATAGTGATGCGGGCTGCTCAGGTGCGTGAGCTCAGCTTACCGGGTGCAGGGCGAAACTTTAGCACAAGTATTTACTTCTGCGGCATAAAAGCCAACATTCTTAAGGATGTTTTCTTTTCATCGTGCAGGAAATTGAGTGTAAGGTAGGTGAAAGTTGCCGAACACTTTGGCGTGTGGTATCATCGTGAAGGTTAATTCGATTTCATCTCAATAAATATACATTTGTCTAACTCTAGTTCTAAAATGGATTTATTAAAGGTATGTTAGGATTTTAAGAAAGGATTTGCATAAACATTTTGTTGGTTTTAGAGTTGTTGTATGTAGTCCCAACAGCAACGTGCGATACACTAATTCATTTAAGTTTAGCTAACAACATTTTCTGCATCATACGTCAGTTTACGTTCCGATCAGCGCCGAACCTTGTGTTGTCCATCCATTTAAGCGTTTTTTTACGTTTCGTACGTATTTTGACAGGACATAGCGGTGTTTTAATAGTATTAGATGGTTCACCGCAAGGCCAAATTTGTTGGGCAACGGTAACGGTGCAAGCTTAGTTTGTTGCGGTGCAACGATAAGGGTACAGTGCAGCAGGTTGTGATTGATGCGTCCGAAACCATTTGGAGCTGTGTACGGCTGTCTGGGTGGAGATTTAATTTAACGCAAAACTCACCACATTCACTAATGCAATTTATCCCAAGTGTAAAAAGCTTTCATTTTTATATGTTTTGCGAATTTCATTCAAATTTGTTGCACACGATCCGGAATGAATGACCGTTTCGAATGAGCACGTTCGAAAGGTGATTAGTTTCATCGTACAGAAATGAGGTTGCAAATAGATTTATACACAATAGGTAAGATAAAGTTTTTGCCTGTCAGTGTAGGATAAGGTCCAGTCTAGGTATTAATTTTTCTCGAGCTTATAACTTTTTTTTTTAACTTTTAGGCGGCAGCAGAAATAAACTAATCTTATATAACAGAAGAATAATGTATGCAATTTAAATTATTCACAAGGAATGTTTCTCGGAATGTTTAAAGTACAATGGTTATAATGATGTAGCTGTAAAACATTTAACAACTGACTGCTATTTTGATGTAATTAGTGCCAAGAAATTTGAAGCATTTTTAACTTGTTTATGGGGTTTTCAGTTTAAAATTAACAATCGAAACACGATGTTCTAGAAATTGTGTTTAAACAACAAAGTGTTTTTGATTGGAAGAATATTTTAAGCTTTATTTTTATTTGGACAACATCTACATTAATTTGAATTTTGAATAGTTAACGTTTAGATAGCTGATTTGAAGGAAAATTTACTGTCTACAAACTTTAATTTTAGAACTTTTTAAGAATTTTGAAACTACTCTAATTATTTAGAGTTTTGAGCTAGTTTCAATGGTCATCTGTATATGGAAGTTTGTGTTGCAGCAGAACCGTGGTAGCAGAACTCCTCTTACTCCTCGGGATAGTTGCTGACTGCTTCCGAGTCTGGCTCTAGCGCGGTCATATCAGGTACATTGTCTCTATCGAATTGATCCTCAATTTAATACAGATATACTCAAAAGTCTGTCTCCTGATGTCATTTTCATTCGCGATGCCAACGAACTGAAGAGAATTGGGTAAAAATTGTGCCTTTGGATGTCGAAATCAGCCCGCCGCATGTTACATTCCGGTCCATATTGCCTTAGTCCCCGATAAGCTTTAAACGATTCCGACAACATGTTCGCTCACTCTAACCTAGCACTACAAACCGTCCATTGTGGCTCCTAATAGCCATACCAGCTTCCCATGGAATCCGTCAGAAAATCGTTCTTAGTTATTATTGTTTCCAAGTGCAATGTTTCATTCATTCTGGTTCTCTCTTCGTCAGCGTACAGAACCATCGTACCTTCTACAGTTGGTGAAATCATTCACTGAGTTCGTCTAGCGTTGTGCTCACCTCGCTTCTGTAAACCACGTTTACGTTGAAAGGTGCAAATGGACACCTCTAAAATGATCAGTTCAAATTTCGTCTGGATGTAGCTGTGGTGAATGCAGTTGGAGCCTTTTTTTTTGCTTTGCCTTCTGGATGGTTGGATTTTGAGCTTTCGAACACATCTTACCGGGTAGTGTGTCGGTATCGTGTAGCACAGAAATCATAACAAACCGACCGATTCCACTCTCTGGGGAGCTATGGAGCAGAGCGTTCTGTACACTGTATTTGACACACCGTTACACATAATTAGATCTTGTTGGCACTGTGTGCTCAGTGTGCTTCCTGTTTCCGCCACGCTCGACTCGTTCCCGACTGCTTCTTTTCATGGACGGCAAATGTTATCAGGTTTCAGCAATGACGACGATCCTTGAAGGGTTTTTGGGAGGAGTTAGGCATCGGACGTGTAAAACCTCGTGCAATCTAATCCATCCCAGCAGTTAGCGACAGCTTATCCTTTTTTCTTCTTGCCATGTTCTGTCTCATTTACATCTTGCCATTGGAATTCTACCTCCCCGTGTTTTTCGTCTCTCATCCTTTAATTCGGATGGATGGAGATCAAGATGTCAGTATGTGTGCGTGTGCGTTTTTTTCGTTGAGGTTGTTGCTCCATTTTGGTAGCTTCTGCCAGCTGTCAACTGCACTGTCACTGGGCGCTTAACGGGAGAGAAATTTACCACTTTCCACTGGTTTGCCATCCGTGTGTCGGTGGATGCGGTTGTGCGTGTGCCCGTTTGCAGCTGCCAAAAAGCTTGGCCTCCCTCTGTTAGCCCTGTTCGCGCTTATAATCTCATTCACGATCACGGCCATACAACGAGCGCGGGATGTTGGCCTTAAATTTAATTACACCACATTTATGGTAGGATTTACGGCTTTGCGAGCGTGGAAAGCTGTTGCTGGGGTGCAGCACAACTCGCTGGCGCTGGCAGTCTCTTTTTTCGACAACAGACACATACCTCGCTGGGTGACCTCCCAAGTGAAAGATGATGATTGTTGTTTTCCGCGCGAGGATACATCAAAGCGAAAACGAGGACAGCCGCAGTAACCGTTATTAGCTAGGAAAGTGTGCGGAAAACTTGATGCCCTTTTTCGGTACAAGAATCTCTCGTGTTTGATGAACCACTGTACCGAGTGGTTTATCCATTTCGCAATCATTCGATTTCACCAACACTAACGCATAATTACCCTTGTTTTGTGTTCCACTCATGCACCACAACAGTATGTTGATATGCGTCAGCTTCTCGGGTTTAAATGATTTTCCCAAAACAAATTGAAGGAAAGAAACATGACGCTTCGTTTAATGAGATTAAGCGCTTCGGTTCAAATCATTTCTATTGAAACTGTTGTTGGCATAATTCAAACAAGATTAAATTCTTTTCTGGTAATATTCTAAAGCTTGTTCACAGTAATCTTTGGTATTCCGAGCGAGAGATCAATTGTGACGTACATACGTTCTCCACATCGACCACATCTTCTTCAATCGCGTCGGAATGTTTTGGGTGATCCTGGCCCGAACCGTAGCTTACCCCGTTGTACGCTACATGCGTTCATCATACGTGTGTATATTGTGAAGTTGTGAAGAAAAGGGAACTACAAAAAAGGGACCTAGTTTAGGCTCGGAGGCAGCTAACAGCTCCCACGATGGTCATCACAGCTAACAGTACCGGTCGGGCCGGTGTCCGAAAATTCTGTCTCCATTATGTCACTGCGTGCCTCTGTTGTTACTGCTGGGGCCGGGAAAGTTTTGTGTCTAACAATGAAGGACGGAAAGGACACTGCCCAACCGACTGACCCGAGACAATTATATCAGTGTGTATCCTGGCTACAGCACACGCACACGTACCAGACGCACGTGATCACATTCAAGTGTATCTTAAACCCTGAACCTTATCCTTACTGTTTCACCCGGTACTTTAGCATCGTATCCCTTACCTAAAGAAGCGTGTTGATTGGAAGGCAACGTCACCAGGGATACGGTGGAACGGTGCCGTGAACCACCCTGTTGTGTATTGCGAGCAGCGAGCAACGAGCAAGTTTTAATGGATTTGCGTTCACCCAAGAGTGTCGTTCATTGTCGGTTTAATATTGGTTCTTATCTCGATGAGACAACTCGCACTCGTACAAACACACACACACACATACTGCGCGTCGATTGGATGGGTGAAAGATTTTAATCGATTCCATAAAACTATACCGTTCCATTTTTGGATGAAGAAGCACTCGGTGACGCTTGGTCGGTGTCAAATGTGCTAAAAATTGATTCATCGGTCTCGGAAGCGCCGAAGGAACGCTGGCAAACCGGGTGGCGGTTTAATCCGTGGGAAGAAAATTAGATCCTCCCCCGGGATTGAAGGATATATTTATGGAAATGGATCTGTGTCAGGTAGAGCGGGTCCCCGTGTCCGTGCCGTAGGTGGATATGGTGAGTAAATGCAAATTTATTGTTAATTATAACCATCTCGGGTATTATTTTACGAAACTTACACTTTTGTACGGTGACAGTTTGATGGTTTTCTTGTTTTTTGGGTAGAGTTTTGTGTGTTCTCTGTTATTTATTGATTTGATTGAATATGTAGTTTTAAATTTATAGATCGTGTGGCTGGTATGTGCGAGAGATAGCAAGTGGAAAGAACTTGTAAACAATACAGATAATTAGCACCACTTCCTGGGACAGGTATAGTTGCCAGCGCACCGAGCTTGTCATGCTCACGAAGCTGTTGCGAGCTTAATTCTAGGCTCGCCCTCGCTAGTGTCGTGCCAGCCACACTGGTAACATGTATCAAACTTTGGAAATGCTAACTGCGCTCCCGCCCATGCAGTTTTGCTAGCATTACCACAATCCTAATAATCCCATAAACGACACTATTTTCGGTCTTGCTGCCAGCTCCATTAGCCGTAGCATTACGGTGCTGCTTGTCGTGTGGTTATGTTGTACATCGGTTTTGTGGACGGTTTCTGGGGCGAAATGTTGGAAAGCGTCCTTCACGCTGGAGGTGGTGCGTTCGGCAGCAGCAGCAGCAGTAACGGGGTTTAGCAAGGTTTAGTCACTTTTTGGTTTGCGCTTCAATTAAAAGCGATCTGCATAATGGTTTAGTAAGCTGTCGGCTTACCAGAATCTCCAGAACCCGCCCGAAGCTGTCGCGCAACGGACGGTGGGTGAAGTCTTGTTCGATTTGTTGGTCGGTTTGGTATGGTTTGGTTGGGACGAGAAATGATTAAGTTTTGGTCTCGCACATGCAAACGAGCAAACAAGAGAGAGAGAGAGAGTGAGAGATCGTGTGGTTCAATTGTGGAACGGCAAAACCATGTTCAACATAGTGGCAAGATTTGTAACTTCGATGTGAAGAAAATCTTCCAAGAAAAAAAAAGGGAATACTCTTGCAATGCAAATTGAGTGGTTAAAGGAAGGCTCACTATTTATGTTACTGCAAACAAGCTTTCGTGAAGTGGTTGGTTTCCCTTTAAACAAAAATGCCAATTCTCACAACCCTGCTTTCACGGAACGTCTTTCGTTCGACCTTGGGCGGTTGATGTTTGGATTGCGATAACCTCGAACTCGGACTCGTCGCCTTTTGCTGCTGGAGCTGTACTTAAAATAAACATACATAATGCAACCGGAATAATTATCGCGGCACGAAACCTTGTCTCACACCCGGGGGGTTTTGAGCTTTGGTTTGCACATGCCAGTGAAAGTGTTTCGTCTTTTCACAATGTATTTATGAAGCTTAGCGTGCTGCAGTGACGAAAGCAAGGGCTACACAACCAGCAAAAACGGGACGCGTTTAAATGGTGCCAGAGAACAGCCTCGTTGTGATAGCTTCGGTGTGGCCGGAGCGCTATGGTACAGTTGAATGCTTTTAGTGTATGCATTTTTTATGGTTTTTGCCGAGTGTAACGGTTAAAGGAATATCGTTTGTAGCTATTATTTGGGGCAGATAAAACTGTTTTCGTCGTTGTCCGCAACGTACAGCTGCTTTAGACGGCTTAAAGCATGAATAACGAGTAAGAAAGATCGAACAACATACCATTTGGCGAGATTTATGCTATGTGTTAGTGAGTGTGGCAAATTATTAGACCTTGGTTGGTTAGAAAATTATGGTCGTTTAATATTTTTTTGAATTTACGACCGAAATCAACATTAGACACTTTTCTTTAAACTACTAAAAATAATTCCTCGGCAATGTATCGCTCTTTAGTTTGGTTTGGTCTTTGGAACTTTCACTTTTTCATTCAACCATATTTTATCCCTAAACGAGATTTAATTGGAGCAAGATAGTACCATCACAGCCTGTAAATACTCATTAAAACACAGTTTCTTTGCTGAGCCAAAAATCGAATTTCCATTCAGCACGACCGTAACGAACACAAACCCATAGTTGTGCAACAGAAGCGAGATTGATTGAGCAAACATTCCATAAAATGTTGATACGAAATGGAATTCACTGTAACAGGACGGACCGTGTTTGTACATGTAGCCGGCGTTGGAACGTTGCACGCAAATGCACCATTTGATTGACCAGTCGCTGCTAACTGCTCCTATTCCCAGTTGGTGTGGAAGTGAAAGAGTGATGGAGAGAGTACGTGTGAGATAGAGAGAGAGAGAGAAAGCAAAAAATGAAAGACCGCAAACAGCCGCGCAAATTTCTATTTAGTCGGCCTCATACTAATTGTTCCCGGAACGATCAATACGGTTGCATTAGTGGCAACCAGGTGCAATTAACTTCCGGCTGCACTGCGTGACATTCGCCGGAATGTGTGTAAGCGTATGCAATTGGGCACCAAACTGGAACCCACATTGTAGCGACGTATAATGTATCAGGAGAGTGGTAATTTAGTTACAGAGCGATAGATACTTAGGAACATTTAAGTGAAATGATTGCACGTTTTGTTGCAGATACATAGTTTAGTCTTGACTAATAACGAATTAGTTTTAAAAATTTCTAATAAGTAAAAGCATTATTTAGCAATAAAAAGCAATAGAAAATAATCACATAAAAAGAAAATAGCTTTAATAGTTTCATGATGACTCGCGAGAGTTTCTTTCAATTCACAGACATTAGCGATAATCGAAGAGAAATGGCCGTGAAATGATAATGGTGCACGGATTGAAGATCTCATAAACATCGTGCGCTCGTGTCGACACGTTATACAGTTGACCGAAAAAAAGGGACGCTTCTTCCCCTGTTTCAATTTCCTAAAACCAACCAACCAACCTATTCCCTTTGAAAACGCGTTGCGTCCCATATCGCTCACCACCGAAAACGTGGTGCACAGACATACGCCGACCGAATTCGGTCTCTCGGGAGTTTTTTGCCTAACGGGCAGAACCGCGTTTTGTTTGCATTTGCTTTGTCCTCGTGATGCCGAGCCGTGGCCGAGAACGTGTAAGTCCGTCGAAGGGAGTGGGATACAAACGAGGGTATTGAACGGAAATTGACCATGAACTCGTATGTTTCGGTTGACCGTTGTGTTTTGCAGCTTATCATTTTGCAGCAGTTGCAGCCATTCGCACAGGAATAAGCCGGGAATATATCTATGCGAGAAACATTCTTTGCGGGCGTGGACGAACACCACCGGACGGCACCGAGTAGGCAAGCGAGCTCCCAGCAAGGGGCCACGATATGCATATCATTTGAATAAATAAGTCATTAGCAGCAGGACGTGATGTCCTGTGTACTCCACGCTTTCCATGTGCCTCTGTGGGCGGGTATGTGAGAGCGGCTAATAATGTTCCCGTGACGGTGTTGTCTTTGTTAGTGAAGTGTTCGTACGTTTGCGAAGGCTCAAGTTGTTCGGAGAACGATAATAGAGGCCGCTTTGATGCTCCGTTGATGCCGTTCGGAATAAACACTTACCGCCAGAGGATTGTACGGTGATGGAAATGAAATTCCGAATGCATGGGAAAAAGGTTTATTGAATTCCATTGGAGAAACGGTTTTCCTTTGAAGAAAGAAATGAAATTGATAAAACAATTAAATGGGATCAGTGCGTGATATGCAAAGCTAATTGCCATAATAGTGACATTCCTACTATGCATACAAGGTCTTTTGGCAGGATGAAACCTCAAACATTCCTATCGAGAAATGACAAAACCAAACATAGTTTTCTAAACTATAGGATTTGGAGTAAATTTTATTCCGGGTTTTTTATTCAAACTCCAGAGAGAGTGAGAGAGCAGGAGCTATCGCTGTTGTAAAATATGTTTTCACACATCCTGTGAAATTTTGAAGATTTTCTAAGCGTAGCTCTACCTTTGTTCGCACGCTTCACGCTTGAAAAGAGCATACGCTCTCCGCAATACAAGCCATAGGAAACATAAATACGCTGCTGAATCGTGGGAAGAATTTTGCAAATTTATGGTCTAAAGTGGGGGTTTGTCAAATTCAGCGTAAGTGGATGTAATACCACAACCAATGCCGAAAATGTTTTCAACTGAAAACAGATCTCTGTATCGAGCAACAAACGCACATAAATACAAGTAACGAGTGAGCGTGTTTGTATTCGTTTTGTTATTTCAACTTCCGGAAACGATGATACTTGCAAAAATATTTTGAAACTTCATGAAAGAATCGGTTTGAGTTTTTATAAACGATTTCTTATTTCTGTCACGTCCAGACATGCATAAGTAATATCAGTTTCATAAATTTTACCTCAACCAAAACCCAGTTTGAAGCATTTTCGATAGCGCGGGAGCTTTCCGGTAGTTTGCAAGAAAACGCTTGAACGCTCCACCTACGAACGCTGTGTTGACAGTCGTGAGTGTCTGGTAGGCGGATTTTATTCATGCCCCTAGGTGCGCTCTCGGGCTCAAAGATGAACGGGTTGAAGGATATCCGCAGTGTACCATTTATTTTCACGAGAACTATCAACGCAAAACAGGAAGACGTTGGTACTCATTATCGACAAGCTCGACAGAGTACGGCACGGATGTTTTTCGAATACTTAGCCGCTCTGAGTTTCCCATCGCTCTAAACAACCAGTTCCAGGTTTCGATGCCTATATCTAATAATGTACCGCGAGCGAGCGTCAGAGATAGCAAAGGTACATCGTAATTAGGAAGGTTGGCAGCCGATTTCGACACGGCGCAAGGTGACGGGGCACATCCTGTTTAAAGCATCCTGTCGCGAGAGGATGGCAGAAAATGATGGCTGTGCTATTTATCATTTTAATGGCCCCCGTGAGGTGTACGGTGCCGTGGTGTACACTCACCGGTCGTATACATTCAAGCACCGAAACCACAACCGACCTCCCACCCACTGAGGACATTTGGATGTACGCGTGTGTTTATGTGTGCGAGTGTGGGACGGAAAACTCATCTTTTTACGCTCATTTCAACATGATCGGTGATGGGCGATGAAATGCACACGGTGGCACTGCTACTGCTGCCCGAGTTCGAACCCGGTTGACCGTAAAATCGTAAAGCCGCGGTTCCACACACACACACACACATACAAATACACATACACACATAATCCCATCTAATCGCGGGCAGGATGATGGGGACCCGTACGACGCATCAGCGAATTTTCCACCTGGCTAGAACCGAGAAGGCCCTCGTCGAGACGGTGGGCAGGAAAATGGTGCGCAGCGTAATGGGATTCACGGATGCGTTATCGGTGTTGTCGTGCTGGTCAGGATGGTTATGGCCATCAACCATTACCATAACATTAGGCTAAATGATTTAATGACTGTGCGGTGATGCGATTATCCCTCAAATCGAGAACCGATGAAGTTTTTCGACGTATAAAACACATTTTTACGGCCATGTTCCAGTTAAATGTTTTGCTATTTGAGGTGCTTTGAGTTTCGAGTAGTATAAACACGATAATTTGTTGCAAAACCTCATTAAAGGAATTTCGTTTTGATTGGCTGTAATGGGTTGTGCAAATTTGTATTAGTACACATGAATATCTCGCATTACTGTTTGGTCAGAATTTTATCCGAGTTGAAAGCTAGTTGGGTTTAATTGTACATAAATCCATTTTCCACAAAATATTTTTATTCCATGTTTTTCCATGGAAGTCTTAAACATCAAGCATCAAAACGTTACGTTAAAATAAAGTCAACTGTAACTAAATCATGTTGAAAATGAAACCAATGCGATTTAATCACCGAACCAAAAATGAATTCTTTGAAGTGCAAATAAGAGCATTTTCATCGGATTGAATGGTATTGCCAGGAAGTAGTTTCAATAAGTTGTACATCCTTTGACTACTAATCACAAATATGGTGATAAATTAAGGACGTTTCACTAGAAAACATTTTTACGAAACAAAGATCCTTTTATGCGGTTATGATAATGGTAGCATTTTTCCCCATAAATGATCATTAAACAGATCTTTAATTCCTGCGAAAATAGTCCATCAGTTTGGAAAAAAGTCTCAAAATTATATTGAATTTAATTAATTTGGAAATAAATACGACACTCCTTCGCTCTCCTTAACAATACGCTCGACATGTAGGCATGTATCGTGACGTGCATGCCTAAAGCTATTGCTCCCGAACAGACAACTTCTTGGTCCGACCATATGACATGGAACCGGCCAAGGAACGTTCATTCCTTGCGTTACATATAAAATATCGTATAACAAAATTGCTGTGCCAGAAGTATACGGACTGGAGAAGGTCGATTCGCATGCGTGACACTGTTCTGATGTTCTCCTGTTCGTACATTGTACAATAAATTCACAAGCACACAACACACACACACACACTTACAATCGACACTTGATCCCGTGTTGTGTTGTTTCCAGTGTGCTCGCCTTTCGCTCGAGAATTGTTTGAAGTTGTGCTATCAGCGTGAAAAGCGACGCTCGGCACAGGTTGCAATCAGCAGTTCATCGACGACCGTGCCCTATCTGCTTCACCTTTGTGTCCGTTCGTTGTTACGTCACGGTACGGACCGGCCCGAAGCTAAATATGCTACCATCGTACGGCAAGATCGGCACACGGTGACTTCCGGACACACATTATTGGTGCGGGAAAGGTTATGATCAGCGGGTCAGGTTGAAGCTTCGGCTGGGTGCTGATTGTAAGGGTTGGCAGCGTGGTGTGTCAGCTTTCTACTAAAAATCCCTTTTCACCTGGCACTCCGCAACGGCTCCGATGGAACACCCGGAGTTCTATACCCGGGGGTGTGGTGCAAGGCATTCAAGTTTCACCCCACCGTAATGGTTCAATTTGTTGCGGTATCATTGCTTATCAGGTAACAATTTGCACCTTCCGATACGTTTTCCCTTGCATAGGAATCCGCCTTCCAGGGTGTCGCTGTACGAGCTACCAGGCGTCTCCATTACTCGGCCATCGGCTGTTCTATGGGGACGCACAGTTTTCGTGTCTCTTTCACACAGTGTTGGTGTAAACGAGCGAAATACTTACTTTGCTTCATTCATTCGATTCTCGCTGTCGTGTGTATTGTTTGTTTTTTTTCTGTTCTACCCGTGTTTTTCATTTTCTGCGGTCTAGCGAACGCTTATTGTGGACGTTTTTTTAGCGCCCCTGGGTTCTCTTATCATGCTTCCTGACGTTTGATTTCATTTGAAAGAAATAAAATAAACGGAACTCGTTTCTTGCCTGGTACAAGAATACAAAAAAGAAGGGGAAAAAACGATGTAATGGTGGCACGCAGTCAGAATGGGAGCAAAAATTAGGAAGCAACAAACAAAAAATGAAAATCGCACGTTCTATTGCTGTACACAACAACAACACGAACGAATGATGAGCGAAGGTACACACACACACACGAAAAAAAAAACAACAACAAGCTGTAAGATTTGATGTATGACCATGCCTTAGGTTGGTTGGGTGGTGGCACCGCTTCGAAATGGAATGTTTGTATACGTCACTTACCGTTACACTTCCCTACGGTTGCGGGTGCGGATTTATCGAAACCAAACGCGGAAGGCATGGCCCAGAAATTCCATCAGCTCGGGAGGATTATTTTGCTACTACCGTTCATTTCTTTCGAATCTCTCATATCCTGCGATGCCTCTGGACAGCTGAAGTTGTATGTATGTGTGTGTGTTTTTTTTGCTACTTTTCTCCCACAAGCATTTGATCAGGTTCGCTCCCTGGCAAAACCATGCTCATAAAAATTCTGTCCAAGCCTGCCTCGAGAAAGGAAAAAAATAAATGATAACAGGGAAAAACCACCAATCTAACCACCGAGAGCGTGTCGTGTGGGTAGCCAACGTCATCCTTCTTTCGTATCCCACAAGCCTACCGAGAAGGGAGGGCGAGGTTCATCATTTTCCACTTTCTTCCGCCGGTGTTTCGTATGCCACGACCATGTGGCGCCAAAGCGACCGCGTCCGAACCCACTCGCCAAACAACATGGCCGAAGCGTTTGGATTCGTTCGGTCGTCTTTTTGACTATAGCGCCGTTGGTTGCTGGTTGTTGTAAGCGCCTGTTTGTTGGATGGATTTTTTTCGCTACCGTTCGGTCGCTCTCTTGCTCTCTCCTGTCAAAACCTGGCAACCCATATTGGCCGGCAACACATCATATTTTGCGTTGCCCATTCATCTTCGGCCCGGTCTTCTTGGTCATTTGGTTACTTTATGAGTGGAGTGTATTTTTACTCGCTTTGGTCCTTGTGGAAGCTTTTCCCATTCGTACGTGTGTATGTGTGTGGAGAAGCATGCACAAGTCTTTGCGGTGAGTGACACACGGTTTTATTTCAAGTTCTTTACAAGAAAAACTGGCTGAAACGGCAACGTGGGCAGGTGTCGGTTTGTGCGATGCTGATGCACGCCTTTGCACTTTGCGCTATTTGCAACAACATGAATAGTCTCCGCGGGTACAGGCTGGGGCACGTTTGCAGCCAGGCTTTCCGGGAGCGTTTTACTGGTCGAATGAATGTTTGCGGAATGTTTGCCCGGCCAGCGACGTGATTAACATCGAAAGTTGGTGGGCCACGGCTAACGATGCAGGTAGTTTATCGTTCGGTTCACTTAAAAGTGGTTTGCCAAATTCGTAAATGAACAAGCGTTTGTTGGCTGTTTGGTGATTGTATCTAGAGTCAATTTACGTTGCTCATGGTAAACAGCGCTGTTTTCGGGCTTATTTGTGGATAAAAATAACATTATTGAATAGGTAGTGAAGTGTAAAGCAGTTGTTAAATTTTGAAGTAGAGATGTTCATAATTAAATGTAAATTTTTATCAGTATCGAGTCTTCAGTACTATTGAGTCATTTTGAAATAATTAGCTTTGCTTGATATTAAACAAGACGAAACAGTTTGTATAGAATATAGGAAATATAAAATGTAATACCCTCCAGTTTCCTTCAATTGTTTTTGATCTTTACTGGGGCAAGAGAATAAAACAATGCACTAAAACTGAACCCCATTCCTCAAAAAGATTTTAGTTTTGAAGACTTAAAAAGTTAAAAAATTAAAAGAATTGAAATCACATGTTTTCAACGCAGTTTTTGCTGATGGAAGTTTCATTATTACTATAATTACTCAATTATTAATCTGATCATGACGTACACGTTCAAGCAAAATGGACAGCGGTTGAAATTGAATGTCTTTGTGACATGGCCGTCCCATTGTTTAGACGGATGCTCTAAATCCTGGAACTAGCTTTAACAAATATACAAACAAAAGACAATATGTTCTTAATTTTCCTGTAAATTTCAGCTACATTAGAATCGTCTTACGAATACTGTTGGATAGCCAGAAAATGTTGTATTATTTGAGGCAGTTTTTCCCTGTTCCAAACATTTTTACTCAAAGAATAAATCTCAGAGTGAACGCTAGGAATCGGAGTTTTCATCTGACTGTTTGCAATGCACACATTACACATATCAAACAACGTCATGAAAACGGCATGCGCCATGAAATGTTCTATTATCGAAATTAACAATGACATTAAAGGTGTATGTACACCGTTGGCAAACTCATCGAAATTGTTTTTAATTAACAAATTAATGAGCTTAAACCAATGTAACCCTACGACGTAAAGCTAGCCATACGAGCCAACGAGCTGCGACCGTGTCCTTACAGAAACGTAAGACGATGCACAACCGCATGTGCTTTTATCACATTTCATCACTCACCATCGTGTTCGGCACAATCAAACAGTACCGCCCATTCCATTCGCCATCATCGTCATATGTTTTGAAGATGCGCATGGATTCATTTTGGTTTGCTTTATGGAAATGGTGTTTTTATATTCCGCCGTGTAACATCGCGGTACGAGGTGAAACGGAAACATGTACGAGCTCCTTCAGTCATATTAAAACAATATTAAATACACGAAAGAGCGAGAAGGAAAGACAGAGAAGCAGAAACACAACAGAACGGAAAAAAGTAAACAAATAAACGAAAAAGCAACAAACACCAGACCGGCAGAGATGAGTTGAGTTGGGGGCTCGTGGCTAAAATTCGCACATTCCGAACCATTACGTTCTGTAAACCCACATCAACCGACATCATCGACCGAGTGCGGTTTTTGAGTGCTGAGTTTATTACTCAAAATGATTGTTGACAGCAAACACACACACACACACACACACACACTCGCAAGGCGAGCACTTCAGCGGGCTCCATACCACATCGGGCTACGATCACTTTGCTTGCGCAATGCTTTATTTACGATGATGTGTGTGCTAAATCACGTTCAACGTACCAGAGTGAGGGTTAAGAGGAGTTGCGTAGAAGAGGAGAAACGAGGGGATGTTTTTTACTGCCTTCCTGTTTCGACTCTTAAAACTGCAGAGTGCAGAATGAGTCTAGAAATGGTGTGTATCGTGCCGTTGAGCCACGCGAACCGTAGATAAGAAATCATTGCTGCTGCATGCTGTTTCATCGCGAGCATCCGTGGTGGATGCGAAATAAAATACCTCTGATGCTACAGCTCGTCGGAAGGGCTAGCGTCTGTGCTGGAGCGGATCAGCCACTGGGTGACGGTTCGGAAGGATTCAAGAGTTGCCTTTCATTAGTCAAATTCCGCATATTTTGATGAAACATATTTTTCATGATTTATGACAGAGATTCACGAACGCCAAGAGCGCCAGAGGTGTGTGTGTGTTTGCCTCCGGGACATTCCATACCGGGTGTCGGAAGATTAAAAACTGATTTTGACAAGCTTTGGCGGCTCGAGGGAATTGTGAATGAGATTTTTCCCAACCAAAACCAACACTTCCTGTACGAGAAGGTGTGAACTACCCAACCGGACCCGTAGCAGATAGTCAACCAAGGGAAAAGAGTTGCGATTGCAGGATTTACAAAGTGGGTGGCACACAAAAACAAAGCATAAGACGCGTCAGGCTATCCTTTTGCGTGCACGAAGAAACACTCTCCACTTCTGCAGATAATTAATCTTCAATCTATTTTCTTAATGAAACGGTTCGCTTCCCTTTGGCGATGCGTTTGCCGGACGTTGTGGACGTTAGGAAAAGTTTCCGGAGCCGGGCATCCTGTGCACATTGGTTGTCTTGCTGGTCGTTCTGCACGCTTTCTGCTATCGTTTCGACGAGTTGGAGGAAGACTGCTACGTCAAGCGAAAGTTTTTACTTTAATAACACTGCACATTTCTACCAGGCCTGAGTATAATGCTATTGTGCTACTAGCTGACCAGTTCATCCCCCAGCTCGCTACTGTTCGTCATGATTTGCTGCCATTCATTGGTGCTTCTTAAAGAAATTTCGTTCACTTCAATCACTGTGTGTGAGTGTGTGTTGGGGTTTGACTTTTCTTCGGTTGTACCGAACCGGATTCCTTCTTTTTCCCTCTGGCACAGCACGTCCCGACGAGCAAGTTTTTGGGAGTTAGTTTCTCTTTGTGTTCTAATCGGCATCGTACGATAGGTGGCGTTGGGTTGTCGTGAAATGGTGCGGATGGTTTAGCTTCGGTTGGATGATGGAAGATAAGCATTCCTCATGTACATGAGCATGATTTGTGCTTTTCATAAGTTCAGGTTCTGTTTTTCCTTCTCTCTTGGGAAAGGAAACATAATTAAAACACAAATGAAGATGCATTCGTTAGTATTTCAATCGGTGACTTTGGGCAACCGAGAATGGAAGCGCTTGATGATCCACTGGCAGGGATGGAATAAATTGAAGTGTTTTATTTGGTGAATGATTGTTTTATTATGCCTTAGGCCAATTAAAGTATTTATGAAACTGTCGATGAAAATTATGTGTTAATTTTCATCTGCTTTGCAGGCGTTTAAGTTCAGTGATAAAATTGATTGGAAAGCAGCAAACATTAACTGAAATATCAACTAACAGGCAACATTTTTGTATAATGCTATTAGTTTTCAACCCAAACCAAGTAATGCGAATAATCACATTCACAGTTGTAAGATACTTCTAACCTCTTCAAGATATCTGTTGTAGCTCACTAGATCACTGATCGGTGATTGCTGCGCCATGTTAAATTATTCACCGAGCAGACGGTAAAGCTCTTAATACCTTCCGCTTCCAGACCAGCGTGATGCAATTACGCCAAATAGCGTCTGCCTAACGTCCGTTGCGGAAAGCAGACCCGTTCCGAGACGTTTGAAAGCAAACGTTAACACAACAGCCAGCATACACAGACACTTGCGCATTGGCAGACGTTCGACAGCTGACACAAACTGAACTCTCAGCCCACCATTTCAAGGCAGAGCGCTTACGGTTTTGGTTTAAATTCATGCGTTGCTCCAAGATTTCAAAGCATTTTGTCAAATGGATTTACCGACGAGGAAAACTGTGAAACCGAATTTACCCAACGGCACCGGATTCGGTGCACCATTCATCAGCGGCAGTGTGACGGTTTGTGCTGCTCTAAAATATGAAATACGATCAATCGAACTGATGGATGGGCTAAAGCGGGGGAGCTATGAGTGTGTGCTTTAAATACAGAACGAATCGTCGTTGCCCATATGGTACAGCTGACGCTCCGACTACATCCTGTACTATCGAGATTTGCTCTGTGTAATTGAATCTTCAAAAGTTTTGTCCCTGCTTCGTTGGGTAAAGGCAAAGTGACAAACTGCAATAAGGCGTGTGCAGTCTGGGTGACATGTTCGCTAATGGGACGTGCTTTGGGTTCTACTGGGTTCGACGAAAATGCCCGTATGAAACTGTCAACTGCACACACACACACGTACACACCGTTGTGGGTTTATTCGGTTGTGTGAGCTGGCCAAAACGCGAATGACATTGAGTGTCATCTTGGGATACCACATTTCGGAGCAACAGTGTCACCCGCAGCAGGTTGTAAAAAAGGGACAAGAATAACATTTGTGGTGGGGAAAATAAAACGAGCTTTACCAAACAGTCATTATTTCGTTATGGACGTTACCACACCAAACATGATTGCCTGAGAAATAGACGAAACAAATGATTTTTCCTGTAATGATTTTTTTACATTATATGTTTTATTTGTACTAAAAAATGTAAAGTATATATATTCAAATTGATGAATATATGTCAGGAAATATCACTAATTAGCTGCAAGCATCAAACGAGTATTTCGCCAACAAAGTAAACCACAATTGGGACGACTTTTTAAAGAATACTTTGTGCCACAATACTACGACACGCCCGTGCGAGTGACTTCTCCGTACGTTTATTGACTTTTATCTTAGCCAAAACTTTTCCCAGCACGCCCAACCATCCAGCACCAACCACCACCCAGCACCAAGGACAGATTGTGTCATGTGCCCGCAGGGAAGGAACAATTTTGTTGGCGTAAAAGTTTGCAATTTGCCACCAGGGAACAAAATGCGCGCCCCAGAGGCCGACGGCGCAGGACCGGGTGAGCGTCAGCCGCGTAAAGACCCGATTGATCGATGGAGAGACCGTTTTAACAGCATCGGAGCCAAGACAATGCCGTGAAATAAATGCTCGACGCGACGTCCACTGAATGAAGATATATACGTTCTAATTAATCGTCAAAGTTTAACAGTGACGGAATTTATTTCTCCCCACAGTAAATGGCACTGAATGGGCGAGTTTTGTGCTGGTACATGATGTCGACGACGGATGAGGTGGCAGGTGGTGGTGGTGGTCAATTTTTGATGGAAAACTGTCTAGCGGCTCACTTTTACTGCCCACGGTTGATGAACGGTTGTTGTGCGGAGAAAATTGATTTTGTCTCGCGATTTCGGTGTAAAGTTTCGCTTGAAAGTAATAGGGCTGGCTCGGATGGCGCATTAAACGGCGTTATGCAGGCACGTGTCCGGGTGGCCTTAGGCACGCGATCAATGCCGGAGGAAAAATCGAAACAAATAATTCATTTTCAAAAATTTAGGTATTGGCAAATCGCTACGAATTTACTGCTAATCATCAAACGAAACGTTCGGGTCGGGAAGAGGCAGAAAATCCCGGCCAACTCCCACGCCCCACACAGTACGGTTCAATTAAAAGTTTCCGGCTCTCCGGGCTCCGGAAGTCTATGGTCCCTGCATGCCTCGGAATACTTTTCGTTGAGCGCATGTATTTCTTTTGTTTAAAATGAGCAACACGTTCATAAAGCTAATCAAGTATTTTATTGAACAACTTTCTCGCAACGGACGGAAGTATGATCGGTGGTAAACGGAGAAATTACAGGCTGCTGCTGCCTACGGTGTTCGTTTCTTCCTGTATTTACACTCGAATTCTCCACCAACCTCGCAACATGTTGGTGGAAGCGTTACTTTTTAACACACACACACACACACCAGGTTCGATGGGATAAAGTTTTTCTTTTACCTTTCTGGGATATAGTGGTGTGGTGCATGTCAAAGCACGTCACAGTCTTCTCGGCGGATCCGTGCTGATTGCAGCTGTACGCATATACACGCTAGCCGAAAAGCCAACAGGCCCGATGTCGATGATCGATGACAAGATTACACGTCCTGCTGCTATCGGCTTACCAGCAAGCAACGGGAACGAAAAACGAACGAATAGGAACATGTACGGCAGATAGATAAAAAAGGGCACAAGAAAAATGAGCGATTGCATGAAGGAGAAGGAATCATCATCAAGCCACAGGATAACATCCATAATCAGATGCCGGCGACACGTGGGATCCAGCGTTGGCAGTTTTTGTTTCGCACACTACACAGCTTTAAGAATACTTGCGTGTGTAACATTTATTCAACATCATTTTGATATACTTTTTGTTCGGGTTTTGTTGTTGTTGATCGAACGTGTGCCTTAGCCTCGCGCTTTAATAGATTAAATAAGAGGATAATGCAAAAAACCAACCCAAATGTGAAGCACATTTTCCGCCTCAGCATGTAAAGTTTCTTGGAAATTGGTACGGAAATCGAATTGTACGTATGCTGCGGCATAATGATACCTGGAAGAGGATCATCTGTTAGGTTTAGAGAGTAAATAATTGACGTGCATGGAAATAATCTACTGTTTTGTATTTTTTTTGTTCAGAGTTGATAAAGAAGTAGGAGACAATACAGTTTCATGCAATTCGTTCTTTGTATGGTATGGAAATCTTATGACTTGTATTACTGACTGAGAGATGAAAAACTGAAAAATGAATTCCAAGAAGCAAATTTTCAGCTTATTTAAGCATATAAGGAAAAGTTAAAACTGTATGGTTTAATTTTTTCTTTATATGTCAGTTTCGGGTTGGATTGTCTGGTGCTATTCGCATGACATGCATAACCAAGTGAACAATTTTCTATTAATGATAAAAAAGAGAAAAAACTCTTTACCAAATCTGTAAAAACTGTAAATCTCCTACACGAATAAAAAAATTATATCTATTCAAATCTAATATTAATTGCATGTATACTCAATCCACATCTTCATCACTAAACGTAAATCAAACTTCGATGTGACAGTGGTGAATCACATAAATATTCGTTATATAAATTATCCCACCGGTATCCATCGGCAATGGGTTTCGCTGGTCTGATACCGTTTGTCTTGCTAATCCGGAACGGTTAAAGTGGCTTTAAATACACCCCTTACCCGCCCTTCCTACCCTTCCTTCTCATCCCCTTCCACACAATTAAGTTTATTCCCTTCCGATACGCTGTAACTGTTACGCTCTTCCCAATACCGGCAAGCACATCTCCTCCTAATGTCGATCAAGTAAGAAAATGGTGGAGCAAAAATGGCATTAAAAAAAAAGAAGGAAGCGCGATCCAATCTCTAGCAGCCTTTCAGCTGGACCTGGTAAGCACTGGGCTGTGCGGTTGCATCCGGGGCTCGGGAGAAAAACGGATGAAACCGGAAGGACATAAATTTCATTTCACTTCATTTAATTGACTATAAATGTCACATACCGAAAAGTAATACATCGCCCTAAGGTGGTACGCTGGCCGTGTACATTTTTTGTCTCTTCCGTTCGTTACTGTTCGCTTGCGTGCCATCGCGTTCCGTTCCGGTGGGAGGCCATCTCCAGCTGCGTCCGCGTGTCCTGGTCGGAGCGATCATTCCATAGCTCATACGGTAATTGTTCTTTCTACGAGCTTCACTTTCCCGACAGCAGTCCAACAGAACCCGGCAAGACGTGACCCGCGTTTGATCCCTCTCACTCTCACACTCTCACCCTCTCACTCTCTCTTACTCCCTTCTGGACGGAGGGAAACGCTACGAGGTAATTATTTTCCACCAATCCAGAAGTTCGCATCGATATTCGCTTGATTAAGAAGGAGTCTTCTGCTTGTTTCACTGCCTTCATCTTCGCTCACTGCATCCGATGTCATCCGACGGGCGAAATAATGCGCGAGTGATCAAACGCTCGAGGATGGCGGAACCGGAAAATTACACCAGCACGCCACGTGATTTGACTCGTAATCAAACATTGGAATTAGTTCGATCGGCAAAAGGATTCTGCCTTTTGTGTGCTTGGTTTGAATTGAGGCTGGTACCGCCCGGGAACCTGAACGGCGCGTGTGTGTGTGTGTGGTGAGTATTGTGTGAACGGAAAAATAACAACCCACGGGCAAAACTATTATTATTAGTTGCTTCAAAGACTGCACGGGTACAATAGAAAGGATAATGACGGGGCATGAATCGAACGAACCCGTGCTGGTCAGCTCGAACGGCCAACTATTGTCCTGGAGTAAGAGGAGCGCAAACAAAAGAAAAAAAAATACAGATAGTTGCAACTTGTTTCGTTCAGCTTTCTTTGGAGCTCATTTATTACAAACGAACATTAAACGTGATCAGAGGTAAAGGGAACAAAGCTAGTTTTCAAACAGTGTTGTATTGCGTAAGATTGTGCTTTTTTGTTCTTCCGTTTGATAGACTTTCACAATATTCATTGGCTTCACGGAATATGCATACAAATTATAATGTTCCTTTATCAATGTGAATTTTCTTCCGGTAATCGCGAACGTGAGGAAAGTAGTTCGGCGAATCTATGTTACACTTATTCTACGGGACACTTCAAACAACGGATTTTTCATCCGAGCTACTCGCCCTACCAAGCATGATTGCAGGTGCAAGTGCAACGAACGAGAGAAAACTCGCACACACACACACACACACACACACACACGCACACACACACACACACACACACACACACCGGTGACAGGAAAAGACTACAATTGCAAGTCACTTTTTTGTTACTGTCCGAGTCCGGCATGCAGATCACCACCGTTCAGCATCTTGTGCACCGTTGCCACTTCGCTGCACGTTCGGCTTAAAGATTACGCGACTTTACATCGCGGAAGTTGGTTCGCCCGTAAGGCACTGACAATTTCTTACCGTTAGCACTGCATTAGCAGAAACTTTGGCTGGCATCGCCGACCGACCAGACGAAGATTCCCGGAAGCGGAATAAAAACAGCACCGGCCAATGGTTGTCCGTTTGTCCGTGCAAATTTTCAAACCAGTACGGTGCGCGTGGGTAGGAACAGCCGAATGAAATCGGTCATGCAAATTCACTCGGCATCGTGGGGGATGCTGTTGGATGGATTTACCGTGCTTTACTCGTCGTCGTCGTCATCCCGCTGTCAAATAATTAAATTTATCGCTGGAATTGCTGCGGGCGCGCGTGCAACGCCAGCAAAGTTACGCTCAAAACGGTGCCGTCTGTGCGTTGAATTAAGCAGCATTTGGGGATAAAAAGCAACTCCGTTTAAAACGTTGACGATGGATGCAAGCTGTTATGTTTTAGTCGAAAGTCAGTTTGCTTTAGCGGGAAGCCGGAAACCCCCCGGACAGTGGCAATTGCAGCTGGTTGCAAGCGAAAGGGTTGCTTGCTAAAGTTTGGGGTAAGGATGATTAATGCGTTCTAATGAGTAGTGTGAAATTGAAATAGTTAGATTGTTTAATTTTTTCATCCGAAAGCGAGAGATAGTAAGATGCGAGGGTAGGGATTAATTTCTGCAATTTACCGGTTGTAAAGTTATGACATTTTTATATCCTTGAATGAGTTGAAAATGAAATTAAAATTTGCAAGAATTTTCGTTTTGTTTGTCGCTTCAGCTGGAGAAGGTGTTGAGCTCTTCGGGTTTGCTGATTTTGTTTGACTTCTTGTTTACCATTAGTGAAGCATCTTTGGGGTAACTTGAAGACGCAGATTTCTAATACTTAGTGTCAATCAAACTAAATGTGCAATACAACTTAACAAGCTTTTTTGATAGCACCCATCTATCTGTTGCTTTTATTAGACATCCGGGGTTTTAAACATTTCTATAAGTAAAGCACTAAACGTATAATAATGATTATGCCAAAAACAACTTTTCAAAAATAATTATCAGATAATATCACCACCATCTTGGTATCAACTGTATAATATTATGTCACTTTACTTTACTTTGTTTTACCCAGCCAAGTTACTGTCATCTTATTATTTTTGCTTTACATTCATTTTCACATTTATTTATTAATTACAACCATTCTTTGCATGCTGCTCACACTGTCCATGGCACACCCTCTTAACACTGCTGATGCGATTATTGGCTTGTGCACTCAGCACTAGGCTTCATTGTTGCTTCGCATTCGTCCCAAACTCCCGCCCCTCCATTGTCTACCATTAATGTGTTCCTCTGCATCCACTTGGGGCCATTTGGATGAAAAAGCGTGACAAGTCCTGTAGTGCAGTAGCGACCATCCACCCATAATCCTAGCAGCGGTCTCTTAAAGCTCGTAATGCAACATTGTCCCGAGGCAAACGTGTTGGTCCCGGGCCGAGGGTGTTGCACTTGGACTCCCGCGGGAAACCCCCCCGGGTGGGTTATCGAAACACTCGGACCAATTCGGTCGAACCGGTCAGTGCACACAATTAATTTAATCCTCGCGCAGAAACTGGTCCGTGCAACTGTTGCTCGAAAGCTTCCAAAAGGCGCGGAAACACAGCTTTACCGTTTCGGAGTGCATTTATCAACGCTCGGGAGCGCTCCCAAGCGCACCAGCTTTCCCAGTGAATTAATCGAAAAGTGGCAAAGCAAGTTGGAACCGGGGGCGTAAAACGTGGACGGCATTTGGGTTGCGAAACGGTGGCCAAGGCTTATGCGACCAGTTTACGTGCCCGGTACGGATGGTTTGGTGCGTTGTTTCGAGGAGAATCCGCACGACTCGGGCGGGCGGCGTGTAGCTTCATCCCCATTTGCTCCCGTTTCCAGCCGGATGAGTTGGACCGGCGTAACGGTGGTAAGTTGCCATCGTAACGTTGTTGTCTTACGCTGGCTGTGAGTGCAATTTCGTCCTTGTGCTATTGTGTCTTGAGCGCGTGTGTGTTTGCGCTTTTTTTTGTTTTTGTTTGTGGCCGAGTTTCCTTATCTGCAACCGTACCACGGCGGAAGGAGTTATTTTATTTCACGTTTTAATTGCTTTCTGTAGTTCAAATGGAGGTGAAAAGCCGGAAACAGTAATAGCAATTAAAATATCGTGCGCCGGGTCTTTTTTCTTTTTTTTTTCTCCTTCACACCAACAAACCATAGCCGTAGCTTCCATTTCCCAAACGCTTCTCGCAGCAACTGGTACAAAAAGCACTGAATGCTTAATTCACTGCTTCGGGTAACGGGCACCGGCAAGTGCATCTGCAGAATCAAGTCTCAGGCGCAATCTCATCAACATTGTTTTCGGGCAATTCGATTTGGAAGAAATTTACGATTATTTGTAGCATTGTTTGCATTTTTACCATCATCACCAGTAAGAATTGATGGTAGGTTGTGTAAGCCGGCAGCATTTGGAACTAGCAGTTAGCGTTCTCAGTTAAAGCAACTCGTACATCAAACATTTAAACGCTTTCATGCGCTGTTATCGTAAACCCTGCTCTAACCACAAACGACGCTGTAATGCCCGGCACCATTATTTCCGTTTGATAGGTGACGCTTGACGATGGGTAAGCATTATTTCCGGTAAACTCTGCACCGGAAGCATCCGAGCCCGGTAATGAGCATTCGCGTTTGTGCCACGTTCTCGCTTTTTCCCGTCGACCTGTAGCGTGTACTCCGTAATGCACCGGTGCAACGTCCCAAACACAACTGCAACTCGTCGATGTCCGGATATGGTGTAGTAACGAACGCATTTAATCGGCTGCCGCCGTCGGTGTCTTTTTCCGGCTTCAACAGCCATGACACCGTGTGCCTGAGGAATTCGCAATGAACATATCGCCGGATTGGGAATGTAAAATGGCCACCACCCCCTAAAAACGGAGGAAATGAATGCAACCGAGTGCACTGGAATGATTTCCTCGTGCAAGCGGAACGGACCGGGTTGCCAATGGCATCGTGGAGGGCTGAAATTATTGGTTCCATTTATCGATAACGGGACCGTGTTAATCGTGTCGCGCTCGGTGCGCTCCGTCGCACCGAAAGCCCAAGTCTGATTGTGTTTATTAATTGAATCACATAATGCAACGGTCACCAATCGGACTGCGTGCGAGCGAGAGAATTATTGTGTGCGATCCTGATTAGGTCCAGTTCGGGGCCAGTTACGGGTTGCGCAGGTGTGTGCAGCATACGTTGCGTTGCATTAAGCGATCGTTGCTCACCTGAAACTGAATAGTGTTATTAAGGCGTACGGGATAGTGAAATTAGGCGTGGCAGTGATGCTGGTGGAACTTGAATATGGTCGAGTTTCCTCCTCGGGATGATGTAGTGCTATGGTTATGGATCGTGTGCGGAAAGCTGGTCAATTGTATCACTTATTATACATCTAATTTAATGCAATATGCTTGCTAATGGTAAACGATTTCCATTTGCGGGAAACGATTGATGGAAATCAGATAAACTATTGGTCAGATTGGAAAAACGTTGCATTTTATTTATTGGAGAATTTTTCTGTTGAACACTAAATCCCATTTTTTATAAATATGCAACTAAAAGTGTCTCATCTTCATGAATGTATTTATGAAAATAATGTTCCATTTTGTTATCTAAAAGTATTGATTGTTATTATTATAGACTTAAGATATAGTTCATAAAACTCTTACACAACTAATAAACATGGAAGTACTGTGTAAAGCACATTCTATAGTGTCAAATGAGTCCATTGTTCCAGAACGTGTCAAAAGATGGCTTTTGTTTGCTATCGAATGATTGCCTACATAGCCAGAAGCACTGCACTGCACGCCGTTCATTAGAACGCTGATTACAACCGGTCCGAACGGCACTATTATTAGCCTGCACGAGTAATGCGAATGCATTTACATCCCTTACCACTGCCAGCGTACAAGGCGACAGTAAGATTTCTACCACCATTTTGTTAGCTCTGTGGAGAAATAAAATTGGAAATCCAAACTACGCACAGCAACAAACAAGTAAAAGACAAAACCAACTCATATTTCATACTGTTTCCACTGGCCCCGAACGCCATCCAGCCCAGCCGGGTTAGAAACAAAAACGGGAGAAAAAGCACCGGCCGCTTGGAAGGCGCCAGCCGTGCTGAAAGTTGTACCAACGTATGAAACGACATGAATGACGAGCTAATTATTTTCATGCCTCCAAACGAGATTCCTCCGAGGCTTCGCTTGCTTTTGATTCGCTGGCGATTAGATTGTTCGACGATGAGGATGGCATCCGTGATGTTGATGCTGAAACATTCCCAGCGTTTGCTCAACCGTACGAAGGAATCAAATAAAACCACATGACCTACCGTGGATGAGGGGGGGAAGGTGGGGGAGTTTTGTGTGGGAAATATCTTCTTGAAAGAGAATGAAGTTGTGTAGTGAGTGTGTTTGTACGAGAGAAAGAGAAACTTCCATTACAGTATGTGACATATGAAATGGAATAAATCAAACCTGTTGTTACAGGTGCTTTGGAGAGTTGAATGTGACAAATTCTTCTCTTCAAGTTTTTGGATTAAAGATTGATTTTTTATTGGGTTTAATACGCCTTACTTTGGGGGTGGCCCGGTGGTGATGCGACAGCGGCGCCGGTCTTCACACGGCAGGACCGGGGTTCAAGTCTCATCTGGGCCGTTCCCCCATAGTGAGGATTGACTAACCAACTATGCGGTATCAATTAGTCTAGTAAGCCAGAAATGGCAGGCATGACCTTAAGAGGTCGTTAGGCCAAGAAAGAAGAAGAAGAAGCCTTACTTTGGATAGAAAAAAATACTTTAGGTTGTTTTTATCCTGAGCACAGATCTCAGATCAGAGAGATCTGACCTCAGATCAGATCACATTTCACAACATACCCTTACCATCGAATAGTCCTTAAGACCTTAAGAACAAACACGGTTTGTAAATTCGGATGCCATCTTTCGTTACATTGCTAAGGACTTGGAAGCTTTGGCCACTATGGTAGTACGATGCTCGTCAAAAGTTAGCTTAGAATCGAACCAAACGCATCTATTATCTATTATCTATCTATGATCGATTATCTTTTTGAAGAATTATTTTTTTATAGCACCAACAAAAACCGTATAAGTGTGACTGCAGAAATAAATAACTTAAAAGAAGGAATTATTTAAATATTTATCTTAAAAAAAAAACCTCTAGTCGCTTATAAGTACCAATTTTTTTTCAAAACTTATAATTATAAATGATTTTATAGCAAACTGATCTTTGAAACAACAAGACCATTATCAAGGCTTATTCTACTTCTTGCTTCTTGTGATTAAGTTGAGCTCCTAATTCCTATCGTTTTCAAAATGTATTTCAACTATCACCATTAAAGATTATGTATCTGATTAGAGCTGTTTGTTGAGAGCTTATCAAGGTAGATTATGGACCGTTCAGAATTGGAACATAAATATTATATAATCTAGTTTCGCACGGAAAATATTCATCAAAAAGCAAATTATTATTAAAGCTCGCACTGTCGACATAAGAAATGGCTATCCTGCCAGGCAATAACGGTACCAGCCATTACCAAGACTTTGGTTAGTGTTTAGGGTGGCCTTTGACAACATCCGTCATCCACGGATCGATGTACGGGCGGCAAACCATTTTCGTTCCCCATTCCACGAGGGTTTCGATTTTTGGTGCTGACAAGGAAACAGGATACTCGTTGTGTTCGACGTCGTGCCCGAGCTCGGATGGATGGGAGAAAAATCAACATTTTGAGTGATCGATTGGCCACCGGGTGGAGGCTGACAGCAATGATCTGTACTGTGTCGAGCAGTCGAGAGTATGCGGCAAAAAATAAACAAAATTTCATCTCGCTTACCGCCATTCCTGAGAAGCAGCAGCAGCAGCAGGAAAAAAAGGATATTTATGTAGCCGCCAGTTATGGATAATTGATTTGATTCTTGTCGGAACACACCGGCCATACGGACGCTTGTGCAGATGGGTGAAGCAACCGGAGGAAGAAAATCCGACCCAAACTGACAGACGGATGACGGACATTCTGTTGTGATTTTCCCCGCTCACTTTTTTGTGCTTTTGACAGCGTCCCTTTTCCATGGGACGCTTTTTATAAAGTCATTCCATCACCGTTTGCTCCTTTCGTACCCACTCGCCCCATCACACTTTCCCTGACGGCTTTGGTGCTGGTGGGAGTTTCCTCTTTTGTCATGAAACAAGTGTTTTGCCCGTGCTTTTGTTTGTGTTATATGTTTATAGCGAGAGCAGGAAAAAAAAACGACGGAAAAGATGCATTTACATGCCTGAAAGTGTTTCCTACCGGGTATGGAAAGCTTTCGGAGGTTTGTACATCGGCCAAAGGTAGCAGCCACGTACACACAAGCAGAGAAATGTGCCCTCAATAAACTTATGCTCATTAAAACTTTCTACTGACAGCTTTCGAGACCTACATCATCATCATCATCATCATCTGGCTAGCAGTTTTTCGCGCGGATACTAAGAGAAGGAGATGGAGAACAATTGAATGCACACACACACACACACACATATAGTCCCCAACACAAACAACAATATAGAAAAATATGTGAACCGACACGATCTGCTGGCAGGGTTCTGTAAATCTGCTCCACAAAAATAACGCCTCGTGACGACTTTGATGACTACGATAGCCGACAAAAGCGCTCGTTCGCCAGCGTCTACCCAAATCAAACATTTTAACAACCTATGGCACGCTTATGAAACCCGAAAGCGTTGTCCTTGAGTGTCCGGATCCCCTCGGATCGATCCCAAATTCGATGCTTTTTAATTCCTTTTGCACCCTCGCATAACGGGTGGGATTCAATCACTTGCAGTACTCGACCGTAATAAAGAGCACGGCAAGATGAAAGAGAGGATTGAAGCAGGACCCGAGAAACGAACCAGGGGAGCGAAAGCACTGAATATTTTGACGGCCGCGAGTCCTGATTTCGGTTTGGATTTAAGATAAAGCCGGCGGTGGCACTACGGCAAGGCATGCGAAATGCGACGCGTTCTATTTATCCTTCCAGAACATGTCCGCCATGTTGGTCTCGAATTGTCGGATGATAGACGGTACCTGTCTGTACCGTTTGCCGGCAAACCGACACCATCCCCCTCGCGGCAGGCCACACGCGTACAGTCATGCCCACAGCATGTCATAAAGATGTGAATATTCACGCGAAAAATGTCCGTTACGGGTAGTGCTTCAGTTCAGGTGGCACAGGCAAAGCTGTTCCGAGTTTGTGCGGTATGCGAAACATACGGACGGCATAAAAGCTGCCCCGTCGTTCCAGGGTGGCCCACACGCCCTGACGGGTGAGCTGAAAAGCAGGATTCGATAAAATTCAAATTCATAACACACTATTCTGGTTGGTGGTGGGGTCGATATTGGGCGCAAGTCAAAACCCGGGCGATATATTCTGATTTTGCATTCCGATCAGCGTTGCTCCATCACCGGGCACTTTGCATTTACTTCCCATTTTTTGGGGGAAGCTTCTGCTATCGGCAGGCTGGCAGGCATCGTGATGACGCCCGCAGCGATGGAGGTGATGGACCCCGGTTACCCGGTCACATTTGGCTGCAGCTCGTGAACGTGATCGATTTCCCGTATCGGCGCAGGAAATGTTTCACCCCCGGAGGGCGGGGGCTTATCATTTGTGTGGTAAAAAGTAAGTAAAACGGCAACAGTGATAGGTTGCGATTGCATTGAGAGGTTTAGTTAACCTATGTGGATGTGAAAATTACCAAGAAATGAGAAGTAAACATGGAAATAGGATTAACTTTCATATAAATCATTCCAATAACAAGTAAACTGATCCTGTTAAGAACAAAAGAGCAAATTATTCGGAATATCGAATAAAATATGCAGCGGAACTTGAGAAATGATTTTGAGAAATTGGCATACAACTTGCAGTCATTAATTCACATCATCTCGGCAGATCACTTTCAAGAAGGACTAACTATACTCATACGTAGTAAAAATTACTCCAGTGAGCTAGTTTTTGGAAGGAATCAATGAGAGTCAGCATTGAGCATGAGCTGAGTTTTGTTCTAAACTGGAAGTTCTTTCTTCTCTTCTTCAAACTTTCTTAAAGGTCCAGATGTATGCTGCACAAGAATTCAAATAACTCTGCCGAATGCCAACGGACTCGTTTTATCTGATGCTTAATGCTTAGGCGTCCCGCTCACCTACAAGCGGGACACATACTACTCACAACAGGTTTTCTCCACTTCCCTTACATTTCGGTGAGCAAAAACAATCCTAAGCCACGGCTTAGCTTCATAGGGATTTGCGATGCAGCACTCCGCTGACAGTTTAAGTAGGTTCGTTCGTCGAATTCAAATCGACTTTTTGTTCGCTCGTGCAATGACAAGCAGATTTTAGAATTTGGAGCCTCCCCCTCACAGGGAGGGATAATGATGTTTATAAGATAAATAAAATACAAATGAAAAATAAAATAAAAACAAAGCTAACTCTCCCGACGTTCCCACATCCAAATTCAACTTAATTTTCTTTCCAACAACTGTTGGGGACTATTGACAGCCGGACGAAGGATGATGCTGAACGGAAAGCTTTCGCTCTGTACCGATGGGTGGAAAAGGAAAGCAATCAATTTCATGATTGATTTAAAACATCACTTTCCTAGCAGTCGTTTTAGGTATACGGTCAGCTTCCTGTTCTTCATGTCGTCTGGTTCTTGCCACCCAACGTAACGAGTTACACTGATGCAGAGTGACAGAGAGAACGAGAAAAATAATCTGAAAACAAACAAATGCACAAGGCATCGAATGCAATTGTACTTTGTTCAGTTCGTGGAAAAAAGGCACGTTCCAGGTACTTCTGTAGTAGAATGTTATGTTGTTGTATAGTTAGAAACACACGAATCGCCTTGAGCAATGTGATGTAAGTAGGGAGTAGTAATCGATTATGTTAGCTGTCATTATACCTGTAAATTAATTAAATTACTTCACATTATTACAATAATTATTTGGTGACAATTTCTCTTTAATTAAGTCCAAACATACTAGCTACATCAAAGGTTAAAAATGTTCCTTTCATAAAAATGGATCCAAAAAGCTTAGAAATGTATGTTCTGTTTTAAACAACTGCACGTCACTGTTAAGTAGAGCGAAATACAAAAAAAATAAACATACGGTACAATAAAAGAAAAAAAAAACAAAACGAATGTTTGCAATGTTCCGACAAGCAATAAGTTCTGCACCATCGTGTGTCCTGCAAGCGACAGACGTATATACTTTTTGTTTTATTCTTTAATTACTTCAGCTGTTCGTCGCTGCTGTTTCGCTTTTATTGCTGGTGTCTGTTTTTCCTTTTACAATCTTTTTTTTTTTGTTGCTTTAAGCATATGTCCTACAAGCATGTCGCCCGCCATTACTTGACGCTACCTCCACCCTTGGATCGGCAGGACCGTTCCCGGTAGAGATAATATCGATGACCGATTTTAATTAATTGGAGTCTCTTTCCACCCTCCTTGTTTGGAGACGTGGTGGATTAAGGGATGAATGTTGACGAATGTTGAAGCCGCTCACTGAATTCGATGAATTCGTGGAATTGTGTCAGTTCATTTTTCTTCCCTTCGCCGTATGTCCTTATCCACGGGGTAGCAAAGTGAAATCGAATCAGCCAAACGGGCGGTCACCCAAAACGGTGTTGAAAAATCTCATTTGTGATGAATTTTCTTTTTTTTTGCTTTCCGGTGTTTGCTAATGCAGTCTCGAACATGACGGAAAGGCGTATAGATTCGTGTTTCGTGGTAGAATGCAGGATGGATCAGCACGATGTAATTTTTCCTAACACATAGGTAGGCGACACACACAAACCGAGCTTGAGTGGAGTAGACGTGTAATGAAAGAAAATACCAAGGAAATACTTGAAATGTTCTCAATTTCATACACAAACGCGATAAAATTGTTTTTTAAGTTACATTTCCTGAGCACAGTACTCAGCATTCGTTGAAAACCGGTAATACGTTGAACAAAATTGAGAGCCATATGAGATTGTTCAATAGAAGAAAAACAATGGCTTCAAAGTGTGAAAAAAAAATCGTGTATTTTTTAAGATTTCCTAAAGCGGGGTATGCTGAATAAGCGGGTCATGCCACATTAGCGTGAATTTTAGCTATTTCAATTCCAAGATTACGGAAATACCGTGTTGATATATGCTTTTTTGTTAACATACGAATAGTTATGTAACCCGGCACTGACTCAGCTGCCTGACGCAGCTTGGGAAACAACTTTCGCATAAATGTTTGAAAAATAGTATTTAGCTCCCGAGACGTTTAGAATATTGACTTACATTATAATTAAAGAAGTAAGTTCACAGATGGGCGGCCCGGTGGTGATGCGACAGCGGCGCCGGTCTTCACACGGCAGGACCGGGGTTCAAGTCTCATCTGGGCCGTTCCCCCATAGTGAGGATTGACTAACCAACTATGCGGTATCAATTAGTCTAGTAAGCCAGAAATGGCAGGCATGACCTTTAAGAGGTCGTTAGGCCATGAAAGAAGAAGAAGAAGTTCACAGAACATTTCAATATAATAAAAATTAAATGATCATCAGACTGACACTAATTTATTGGAATGGAAAAAATACTACATTCTAAAATTGTTAACAAAATACGTGCCGTACTGTAGCTGTTCGCCGGTTTTGTGAGAGAGAGAGAAGGCACGTGCGGTGTAATGCTTTTATGTTGAAGCATAGCAGCAAATCACCAACGAGTTTGTCAAATGGGGAACGAATCATTTTAATGTGAACCGAAGCTATCCGAACGTTGGACTATGGAATTAATAGAATTCGTTAAGTAAGATTGTATCTCATTCTAGAAATTACACGGGTTTGCTTATTCTATTACCCTGTGTTACGCTACCAATCTTCATAAATTTATTTTTTGCCATAATGAATACAACTTGTCATTTTCTAAACGAAATAAACCCGATTAAACCAAAATTCTCCACCAGCAAAAGCAGCACAAAATTTGTCCACCCTTAACCCAGTGTGCAAACGCAAACCGAGCACAACACGAAACACGCACCGAAGCCGAATCATGCGTTTGTCTCTTTCTGTCGCGCGGCGTTTCTTGCGCGGTTTCGGTCACTCGCACACGGTGCGCACCGCTGCTGGAATTTTGCAGCTCAATTTCGATTCCAGCAGCGTCACGCACGGACGTGTTATCGCGCGTCGCGTGTTTTACGTATTTTACGTACGCGTACTGCTCGCAAACAAGCAACACCATGCGTGTGTCACCGTCGGGCGAAAATTCCTTCTTGTTCTAAGGCGAGGCGTGTAAGAAAAAAAAAAATAAAGTAACAAAGTGAAGGTAAATCACAAGTGTGCGTGTGTGTCTGTAAAAGATGTGTCCTTTGGTTCTCCATTCGAAGCCTGCGGCAAAAAGCGAAGCGAGCCAAAAATAAGTGCGTTAACCGGTGAAAGCAGCAGTGGCAAAGGAGAAAAAGGTGTAACAAGCTTTTCGAAGCGGTGGAGCATTTCGGGTGTAGGCCTCTAGTGTATTTGCTTGTATGTGTGTGTGTGCTGGGGTGGGTGGATTTAGTTAGTTACAGAAAAGTTACGCTCGTTCCGTTCACCGGCACTAGGCTGCGTCATGATGTTGGAAAAGTTTTCCGTGGATCTGGATGTGGATGATGAAAGGATGCAACCTCCAGGCTGGCAAATGCTCCGAAAGTGAATAAAACATGTTTGGTAAAATCCCGTTCAATTGTGGTGTGCCCTGTGGTACACTCTGTACCTACCACAAAAATGTTTCGAGCATAGAATCGCGGTACTGAAACAAAAAACCCCGTTATTAGGGGGTAGGCTATGCTCTGCGCGCGAAGAAGAAAAAGAGGTAGCCCAAACTGTGCCCGTCCCTCTTTACCATCTTCACAGCTCCGGTGCTCGAAGATGCTTTCTTATTAGATTGCATCGCCAACGTCTTAGAAATGGAACGGGCGCAACGGAACGTGTTCCCGTATGTGTACGCGCCCGCGTCTTTATGTGTGTGTGTGTGAATACGTTTTGTTTATATGAAGCTCGCGTTTGCTAGCCTACTTTGTCTGCCCGTTGTGGTTTGTTGTGTGTGTCTTTCCAGTGCGCCTTTACGCTTCCAGATCAGTTCCAAGCATGCTTGAGACAGCAAGAAAACAAGCGACGAAATAATAACAAGAGGATATGGGTAGAGAACGAAGAAAAAAATAACGCACACGCACACAAAACAGCGAACGTGCCTGTAAAAGGGAACGGTGTAATAAAGCCGGGCACAAAAACTGGAGCATACCGGTGGAGTGAGAGAGAGAGAGTGAGCGAAAATTGGGTGTCGGTGATCTCGCTCTAGCGAATAGCGCTGAGCGTGCAACTCACTGCAAGCGAAAAGAAAACGCATTCAAGAGGATAGAACACGACTCAGCGTGTACCGGTGCGTTTCTGGCTTTAAAAATTACTGGTGTGTGTGTGTGCGTTATTATCGTTTTCTTACCATCTTTTACTTTTCTACCGATTGGTACACGGCTTGATACGAGATAAGCATGAAAATACGGTTAAACGCATCTCACATCTCCTCAACGCGTGCAAATGTATTCGAGCAAACGATCGCGTTCGAGCAGCTTCGTCGAGCAGCTCCGATTCATTGCACGGGAGGCTGTTGGTACCGCGGAGAAAACCTGTTCTTAAACTGTCCAACTTGATCTTCTACTGCGGGCTGAATAAAGTGTGTGCGTAGACGACGATCACGAGCACCAACACACACACACACAGTCCGCCAGCGAGCGCAATCCGTGGATCCGAGAACTGGTTTTTGGGTTTTTAGTTGCACGATCGATTCCAGCCAGCTACGGAACCGTCGCAGCACAGTAGCAAACTCGATCGTACCTCGGGAAGGTGATTGCAATAGTTGCAAGCAGAAGCTACATTTTGCACGGTGTTGCATTCGTTTTGTTGGTGTTTTAATGTACGAAGGTGACTGCAGTTTGATAAAGTAGTGGCGCGTGTCCCATCCACACCGATTACCGGGTCAGGGGCATCAACAATTGTGAATGTGATCATGAATGCGTGTGCGTGCGTGCGTGTGTGTGTGCGCGCGCGCTTGTGTGTCTAGAAATTTTCATCGAACAATTCCGCCTCATTGGAGTTGTCAGTGCTCTCTTTCTCTCTCTGTCTTTCTTTCGCTCTGTGGGTGAATATGCATTCAGAGCTTAATCCGATGCACCCACAGCGATGCATAAGCGTGTGTCCGTCACTGCCACGGTTCAATGAAAGCAAACCCGTTTCGCGATCTGTTGTAAAAGTGACGATGTATTATTGTGCATGGTAGTGTGATTTTGAATGAAATGTTTGGGTGGGAAAAAAGTGCAACGGGGTTTGGGGTGCACCGGTGCACGAAAGTGTTCCACACACGAGTGATTATTAATTTTGTGTTGTTTTTTTCTCTCTCATTGTGTTCCCGTAGCTCCGGCTTTTGCAAGCAAGTGATGTGAATTGTTCAAGTGTAAAAACAACTCAACACGTGGGATAGGAATAGAGTGCATTGGCAAGCAATTAGCAGTGAACACAACTATATTGTGTGTCAAAGTTAAAATAATAATAATAATATTATACCGCTGCAAATGAAATAAACAGCAAATGGAAGTACGCGCATCCAAAGTGTAGTTTTGGCAGAGTGCGATCAAGTGGATGCAACGATCGAATCAAAAGAAACCAACAGCTGCAACGCACGGCGTACTATGGTCGTGAAGTAACGCATCGAGTGAATGAATTAAGCGTCCGCCATCGCGCAAGGTGAGTAAGTCAAGTGGCCGTAGAGTTGGAAGGGTTAATTAATGAACAATTTATTGAAAGTACATTTACTTTGTGACTGTGTCTTGGATTGAGGTTAAGGTAAGGAGGGGGGTCTTGGATCAAGTTGGGCACCTCAACTGCTCGTATACGGTTAAATGGCTCCGTGACATTGTGTGTTGGTATACTTTTTCCCCTCTGTGTGTTGTGTGTCTGCGTGTGAACCACTCGATCACTCGCAGCATCCACACAACACAGCGATACGGATAATAAACAAGCGAAAAAACACAACGCAACAGTTTCAAACTTAGAGTGAGATTTTGCTCATCTCACGCCACCGCTGATCGCGACCGCAACTCACTCGCCGCGGTGTGCCATTCTCACTTTCCGTCACCTTTTGGCTCGTTGCGCGCCTGTTTGCGTTGGTTGTGCGGGAGGGGGGTGATTTTGCTGAGTCAGCGAAACTCCATTTCGTACTCCGTTTTTCGTACTGTCCACCGGCAACGACAGCACCTTTTTAGGCCTGGCGATGCGTTGAAACTACTACACACGTACACAAACGTGCAGAGAAAAGCATTCGCATTCGCAATTTTTTGCACAACAGGTTCCCCCGAAATGGCTCTTGTTCGCGAGTAAACGCTGCATGTATGCGGGGCCCAACGCGATCATGTAGCACAGTTTGCGTCCGTTTTTGGTGTGTGTGTGTTTAGCCGTCCCCAGCATAGCGGCTCGCGAACACTGGAAATGAGCTGTAGGTTTGTTGTGTTGTAACCTTTTTTTTTGTTCCTCGTCTTGTTTTTTTCGATGCTCTTGAACAATGTTTCCTGCAGCGGTGAGATGCAGCCGCTGCTGCAGCACGATCACGAGTACGTTCGATGCACCGCTGCATAATGCATTCTCTGATGAAAAGGCGTATATTCTGGGCCCTACGGAGCGCGTTGGTGTTTGTAAACAGACGTTTGCGGAGCCGCTATACCGGCCGACTCTTGGCACACGACGCACCACAGCAAACGATCAGAGCCATGGCGGCGATGCATTGTGTGTGTGGTGGAGCATGTTGACTTTCAAGTCGTGATTGGTTGGCGGTGGCCCTTCAGCGTTGTACTACCGGGGTGATTCCTTTGCTATCTACGCGCGCAACGGTGCATTCGATGCGTCCATAAAAGGAAGAAAAGTAACCATCACCCACAAAGCCCATCACCACCACGCTCAGCATCATCATTGTCGTTGGGTATTTGATTTCTTCGCTGCACGGATGGAGTACGCTTCGATGTTGCTTCCTGTAGCGATAGCTATTTTTATCTCCCATTCGTTTGCGTCTGTGTATGCAGGCATGAGTTAGAGACCTTTAGAACGAGGGAGTGCAGTTGCCGTTGTTTCGCTTTACAACTTCCCTGAGGTGCTTACCGTTGCCACTTGATAAAGGTTGGTATAGAATTGGAAGCTCAAGCACCACTCTTGCACTTGCACTGGGGAAACACTTTTCCGAATGCGCATACAGCGCTTGGGCGGATGTAATGTAATGTTGCATCTTTTTTTTTTGTTCTCTACCCACACAGCAAACATCCTGCAAACTGCAGCAACTGGAATGCAAG
>KZ062190.1:78250-94116 GCA_002091835.1 Anopheles maculatus
CGATGCGTTTGAAAGACTTTCAATGTAGCAGAAATTTAGGGCGCCCATTGAATATGGCACCCGTTTTGTGTGTTGCGTTAAACATTGAACAGGTAGGACGTTTTTTATTTGAATTTTTAATTGAATTTTGATACTCGTACTTTTTTTTTCGGCGAGCCTACGGCGCATTGCGCCACTAATGAGTGCGAGCTTATCGGTTGACTTAGCAGATAAGTTCTGACAGAAGTTAAAAATTTTGCTGTAAATTGGTTTGCGGAAGAGATAAGGCGAGTGGCTGTGAGTAGCAGTACCTTGGTACCTTGGTAAAGATCACATTACAGTAGGCAAATGTACAGCCTTTGTTTGCTGGTTGAGTCACAAGTCAAAAATAAACACAAAAAAAATAGGTAAATTGTGGTAAAATAAACACGTACTAGTTTGCATACTGTTGTTTCGGGATGTGTAATCGAGTAATGTTTTCTGTGAAAATAATACGCTTGAATCACCACCAACACGATTGATTCAACGAACGAAAACATTATTTTGTCGGTTTCCGTGAGAGTATGTGTGTGTGTGCGTTTTTTTTGTGTGCATTCCACAGAAATCAATGACAAAACATAGTTCGTAGAAAAATACATCAAAAAAGCCCCGGTGAAGGTTGTGTGCTCCCGGTGGGTTAAATGTAATATGCAATAAAACTAAACCGTAAAGCAAGCATCACAGCGTGGCAGACACACAAAACAAAAAAAAAAATCAACATAAACAAAGCGTATGACAAGCTAAAGATAGCGGGCAAAGCCTAGCCGGGGAATGTGATTGACGCGTTTTTTCCTAGAAAATAATGAAACCGATTGATCGTCCGGATTTTGGGTTGGGAAGCGTTCGCGTTTTTCTGATTCATAAAACTGGAGCACCCAACGTACGTGTAAGGAACGAAAAATAGAGTATCGTAAAATGTTTTACCACACACACAAACACACAGTCAGAGCTAAAGGCAAACCTTGAGTGCCGAGAGGGTAGTAAACGCGGGCTCTACGGGCAAAAGTGGTTACGTTTGCGAGTGACGACATATTCGTTTAAGTGGTACGGTTCACCCGTGAGACAGGAAGAGTTTTGACACGGGAAAATGGTTGGTTCTTGACAAAGCAGTTAGCATGCTGGCCCCACCACCAGCGGGCCGAGCCATGGGTGGGCGTTGATTCACCATTAACTTGCTATATGATCCATTTTTATCCATTTGAGCGTTTTTGAGGTTTCGTGATAGAGGAATTCGAAGTAACGTCTATCCGACGTACCGCTTACCACACAACGTAAGGTCCCTCTGCAGCACTAGAATTTGTAACGCTTTTTTTTTTACTCGATCGTGCTCATAAGCGGAAGCCCCCGTGTGGTTTGGTTCTGGCCGGCGGTGAAGGAGTAGCGTGTGGTTGCGGCTCATAAAGCAGCATGACTTTTTATGGACTCTGTCAAAAGTGCCCTTTTTCTCGCACGCGAACAGCAACAGGAGGGAACGTATGAAAGCAAGCCTTTGGAGAAAGAAAACTATAACAGTCAATTGCAGTGCTTCAAAGGGGGGGGGGGTTGGTGGTCTCTTCACCCAAACGACGTGCCCAACGGCAAAGAAAACAAATCGTTCGAATTGTTGCACACGAATTGGGCGAAAGGACACCCTGTGCTGAGCCTGTGGGATGGAGAGGAGATACTCATACCCTCAAACACACGCCGGCCCGGTCTGCTCATCCCACTGTACCGAGCGGAAATTGGTTTCCGACTGCACGTATCGTCGTCTTCATTGGGAGTTTCATAGTTAAAGCGCAAATGATAGGCTCACTCGATCCCCTTCCATCGGAACCTTATTTTTGTGTGTGTGTCTGCCTGGTGCGCTTAGCGAACGAAAGGAAGGATCGATTTTTTTTGTTTTCGTGCGGGGGGAGAAGAAAAACTAACCTCACTTCATGCATGAATGCCATTAGTCACTGGCGTGTCCGGCAACCGGAGCATTTATGTTTGCTCGAAGTTACCGTCGGAAGAAATGTACCGCTGGGCAAAAGGAATGCCCAGCCTGCCGGTCCGACTCGTCTAATGGAGCATGTATGTGCGGTACGTGCTCTCCAGTGTGTGGGGAGGTTGCTAGTGGTCCGTGATCTATGGCGAAATCACGAACCTTTTGAGGGTAATAAATTAAAACGAGATTCGAACCCGAGACCTCGGCGGACTGCTGTCTGAGGACATGGTGCTTTGCTTTCTTCGCAGCTTCGTAGGCTTCCCATCTTGCCATTCCGGGTACGGGAGCCCAAGCACCGAACAAAATCAGTGACTATTGAAATGCTGATTCGATCGAATGTTACCCTTGGGGGGAAGGATGTTCCGGATCCGAATCTGGTGACTGGAAAGTGAAACCTAGACACCCACCACCACTACGCCACTGTACATCCGATGTTTTGGGTTTTTCGATGCCTTTCTGCTTAAGGACAAGAGTTCGATGTCCTTGCGGGGGTTTTTTTTTGCCAATGAATGGATGGACGTACGGACAGAGCATCTGCCGGTATCTTTCGTCGTGTAGGATCTGTCTATACTCCACATGGAGCAGGATTTATGCATGTATGGAAACGTGACTTCTAAGTGAAAGTCACGGTATATAAGAGGCGCTACTCATTGAAAACCAACCCAGCAGTTGTCGTGTGAGTGTGTGTGTGTGTGGGTAAATTTGTTTGCTTGTTTCCTTTTTTTTCTGCCTAAACGAACTCCGGTAGTGTTATGGTCGGTTTGCTCTCAGAAGCAAAATGCTACCACCAGACCAGAAAGGTTGCTGTCACGATCTTCTTCAATGGTCGATTTGGTGTACGGTTTATTCTACTTTTTGTTCCTTTTATCGAATAAGCAATTCGTTGTTGTCATAAATAAATTTTATTTATGCTTCGATTTGTAGATTCATTTGGCGGTGCTTACCACACGATCCTACCGTCCATGGCAATCCTTTCAGTGACACAATCCCTTGCTATTCATGCTTGCTGCGGTGCGGGCAGGCGTCGTAAAACTAAAAACGGTAGATGAATTTTTGGTTTTCGATTGTACTGATACCACTTTTGTTTTGCGAGGGGGGGCTTTGTGCGTTCTTGGGTGCTTTGGGGGTTCCAACTAGATTATCCCACACCAGAAGCGGTGACCCCTTTTTTGCGTTTCGATTTAGTTTCGAAAGTGATTCGGGTTTTGGCGGGCTTTTTGGCGTGTTGTTTGGGGTTCGAGTGCCCTTCCCATCGTAAGGTTTATTGACGGTAGTTAATCATTTTTATTCTCGAAAGCAATCCATTAACGAGATTCTTAATCGAGCGAAACCATTTTATGGCACCAAAGCCGCTACGATGGCGTCCCGATGAATTCGTAAACGGATCCGGGTTCTTCGTTTTGTTTTCGATGGCCTCCTGTGCAAGACATCGAAGCGCGAATGTTTGCGGGTGTCACAGACAGGCCGATGCTTTCCGCATTTTATGTTAACGCGCGACGCCCCAACTGTCGGTTCGTGTTCGGTCGGTCGAAGCAGAAGCTGCCGGGCAATAATACTTTATTTTAATGTAAAATCACTAGGCGCCAGACCGACAAAACAATAGCCGGTGTGTACTTAAAAGTCGACAACAATCTCCTGTAAAAGCCGGCGCGTACCTGATCTTGCCGGGCGTACCCGATAGTCGTCAGCCCGTTGGTTGTGACCACTCAACGAGCCGTTGAAAAGGGATATCATTAATGGGCAACCGGGCGGAGTAAGTACGAGCGTGTGCCTTACACGTGGCTCCAATTTTACTGATCGATCTTCGGTGCTTAATGAAGCTTATCATGGGTGGTTTGAAGTACCATTCGAACCTCCCCGAGCAGTATTCAATAAGGGCGCAAAGAGAGGTGAATTTTTTAAAGATTAATCTTCTTACTTTGCATCACACCGTTGAGCCGTTGGGCATACTGTGTCGATACAAGACCATTTCACTTGTAGACCGCTCAGCTTTGGAGGGGTTAGGGATCCACTTTTCGAGCGAGATAGTGCACGCCGGCATCCTTGTCGTTTAATGAGGGTTGACCCATTTGCAGTGAGTATAAAAATCAAATTCATGCCCGTTCACGGGCATCGTGTTTTGGTCGGTTTCGCTTAACTATGATACTATGAAATCTCGGTACCTTCTTTGTGCTGAAGAGGCGAGCGCAGCAAACACACAAGAGGCCGGTAGGTGTCGACCAAAGTCTACAAGTTTGCTCGTTTTATCTGACAAAATACAGCCATCGAGTCGGATCGTGTAGGATTCGATATAAAATTAAGGATAAGAGTTCCCTTTGATGGGCGGTGAAGTGGATTGGGCCAATGTGTTTTTTGATTAGGCTTTTAATAGTGTCGTTTGCTGTCTGTCAGAGGGTAAAGCTGGAAATAGATAACATGATCCTACACACATTCAACACATGCTACTTCTCACGTTACCGAGATAAGCAATCTTCTGCTGCTGCTGCTGCTGTTCGTTCGCTATTTCTGATGTGGTCGGTGTGCTTGTGTGTTTGTGTGTTGGTTATGTGCGTCCTTGTATGTTTGATTGTCTTGATAATGAATTTCTTTCACCAGGACGACAATACAAATAGTAGCCTCCCAAACCTGCCCCGAAAAGATATTGGACTCATCGACCACAGCAGGCTCCATTCTCATACCAACGCTCTCTTTATCTTGATCTCTTTGTTAGAGTTCGCCTTGCAGTGTATTGCATACTGTACCGGTCCCAAGTGTGGATCTGCTTTGTTTGCTTTCAATCAGCACACAACACATATGGTGCGGTACATTGGGCGCTAGCATTGCAAGACAATGCACCAAACAGTGCTGCAATTTTTGCTACCCCTTTTTGTGGAACATTGGAACAGTTCAGCATGCTTTCGATCTCGTATATGGCAGAAAAAGAGAGAGGGAGAGCGAGAGTTGTTGTTTTTTTAGCACCAGTAACTACACCATTTGCTTCTGTTTGGTATGGTTTAGCTGCATTGCTTTCACGATGGGTCAGGAAAAGATTCAAATCCATAAGACACCGTCGTTGTAATGCTGGGAGATGTTGCGGATCGTACCGGGCGGATGGTGTTGTTTGCTCACTACCATGCTAGCAAACAAACCGGATCTGCAGACTATAGAACCCGGATCTTCAGCAAAATCCATCTTTAATTTCATCTTCTCATTCTACGCCCGGACGTGCTTGAAGTGAAAAGATGTGAAATTGGTCGTCCGGGTAGGGTAATGTTGTGCATTCATGTTGCGATAAAAAAAAACGTTGCTGAGCATAAAGATCACAACATGAGGTGGGATTATTGCTGAGTTGTTCATTGTGCAAACAAGCCCCATAGTACTGCATCATTAGTCATCCGTCTCCTGTACTTGGGATGAGACATCCCGTTCCATGTGTTTGTGATCATGCCGATGACTTTGAGTTGTCTTTATGATGATAACTATACTGAGAGAGCGAGAGAGCAAGTAAACGAGCCCGTTTCCTGTTTAACTCCGTGCATGCCATGTTTGTTTGAAGTGTTTGATGTCCGTAACGCAATGACATCGGCCGGAAGATAGACTCAGTATAAGGTGGAGGGGTTGCTTGTCAAAATTAATTTATCATTGTTGCAAATACTTTGCATTAATAGACTTTAATTCAAGGTACAGTTCCTTGTTGCCGCTACCACTGGGTGCTTCTTTTATCATAACTTCCAGACATCTAGCCGAAGCAAACAAGCGAATGCACTCACATTAAGCGTTGAAGAAAATGCGATAAAAAAAATCTACGAAAAGTAGCAGAATATGTACAAAAGGAATCAAGATGAAAAAGGAAACGAGAAAAGAAAGGGAAACTTTCGTAATGCGCCGGGCGACAAAAGCATTCGTCCTTGGCACCGCCACCCAACCCATTCACCGCAGCGCCTTACATTGTGCCCATTTGTCAAATGAACCTCGACGGTTGCGGCATTCTTTTCTCGCCAGCGCAGAATTAAAAATTCAAAATTCAATTTCTTACTGCGCGAACGTGCCACAAGCCACGCACCGACCACGGGGCACTCCTTCGCCCGGTGTCGTTTTTGTATGCAGTTGAGGTGCCCATTTGTCAAATGAACCTCGACGGTTGCGGCATTCTTTTCTCGCCAGCGCAGAATTAAAAATTCAAAATTCAATTTCTTACTGCGCAGCGCCTTACATTGTGCCCATTTGTCAAATGAACCTCGACGGTTGCGGCATTCTTTTCTCGCCAGCGCAGAATTAAAAATTCAAAATTCAATTTCTTACTGCGCGAACGTGCCACAAGCCACGCACCGACCACGGGGCACTCCTTCGCCCGGTGTCGTTTTTGTATTTGAATGGCGTTTTTATGTTTTGTCGGTCCTTTTTTTCCGTTTTTCTGGGTCAGATAACATTGGGGGGGGGGGGTTTTTTTTGCTCGATAACATGGTTAAATTTTGCCTTGAAAGCGACGGAATTTTAGTGGAGTAAATTGTCGCTTCAGGAAAGAAATACAGCAAGAGAGTGTGCTTTTCGTTACCGTATTAAAGTTTCATCTCGCCTGTATGATTTGGTGGTGGAAGTTGATGAGTCCGGATGATGACAAAATTCAGCAAAAGGATCCGTTTCACATTCTTTTTTGTGTCCGGGTTTGGTGAGTTTTGAAATTTCAGCTACCAACCAACTGGTAGGTTTGCCCGTTAGATATAGCAATTTGCCAGTTGGAATGGTTGATGCTTCCGGTGCGATTCTTCCGTTGTCGGCAAGTTCGTTAGGGTTCGAACCGTAAGCGAAACTTTTATCCTAAAGGTTCGGACAAATTCTCTGGAACACACACACCCACTGGAACCGTCTGGTGCTTCAAGGATTGTCTAGTGAGGGCAAAAAAACCTACGACCAGATAATTTTTGACACCCAAACAATCGAATCTTCCGTACCATCCACAGCCAGACCGCTAGACTGGAAGAGTTGGAGGATTGGGAATGTTTTTCAGCACGCGTTACCCACATCATAGACATCCCCCGAATTTAGAGACAGTAAACTCATTATCACACCCTAGAAAAAGGCTCCCCGGCAATTGAGTCAGCGTTTTTGCTTCCGTGTGTTTGGGCGAGAGATTCCGGGCGATTCTTCTTGTTTGCCGTGTTGGGCCGTGCTTTTTCAAACACAAAGCCAAAGCGCACTTCACCGTTGCCCGGATGATCCCGGTCAAATTATGGAAGGCAGCTGTTTCGGATCGGATAGCAGTGGCTTTCGCTATCGAAAGCGCTCCGAAAAGGATAAGGGTGGGCTCATGGGCCGTCTGTTCCCGCCATCCCTTACCATCATCGGGGTGTTCCTTTCGCTCGTACCGACGCTCACGTCCCTCGCTGCGAGCAGCAGCTGTGTAATGGTGGTTGTAGGATTTGGTGGAAAATGGTCCCGTTTGAAATGCAGAACCGTGGCGAGAGTGCAGCCATATCGCCTTGTTTCTGGGTGCTTTGTGTTTCTTTTCTTTTCTCTTCAAATGTTTTCAAGGTTGGGCACGTAGTTTCATGATGGTACGATCGCTGAGCAAGAGAGTATATTGTGGTATGCAACTGATATGACTAACTTTTACCGGCTCTGCCCGTTTGACGGCAACAGCAGCGCCTGGGGTGAACTGTTTTTGTTTGTATGCATGCTCGATGCGTCAGCTGTACAATTCGGTAGGGGATGCACTTTAGAAGCGTGTCCCGATTAGGGAGGGACGACCGAGTCGTTTATGATCCCATCGATTGCAATGTCCCATATTTGTTGCTTATCGATTAGCTACCCTGCGTTTGTGTGTTTCATTTTTGTTTTTAGTGTTATTTTATCTACTCTACTACTTGGGGGGAAAAAAAACCTTGACGGGAACGAAGCTTCCGAACGCAACGTCATAAAAAGCACTTTTCAAAAGGTTTCGATTTATTGCGGAATGAGTAAAATGCGGTAAGTTTAGACCGATAGGGATAGGAACGCATGCATAGGCCTAGCTTTCTCCGGACATGCACGTACAGGAACATATTGATAGGTTTTATCATGCACGATGCATCATACCATTATTGCTGGCACTGTTCGACGTTGCGTGATAAGAACTGACTTCAGCTTGCAACGCAACCGAATGGATCGGTTTGTAGAGGCTCTCCAGAAGGGTCGCTTATCAGGCGAGTTTTAGTGATAAATCGATTGCTCGACACAGTGCCAAGCATTCTCGACATAACCGAGCTATTGCTAATAGAAGTAAAAAAACAGAGATACAAAATATTTTCAGGGTAGACCCTAACGCCCAAAGACCAGCTGCATTTGCGCAAAAAAAAACCCCGTCTAAGCTGCACAAACACGTCCATTTGATCGTTTTGAATGATGTTGCGGCTGGGATATCGATTTGTTTGGCGAGAAAGAAGGCGAGAGAGAGAACGAGAGACAAGCGAAACCTCAGCCCTGTTTCTCGAACCGCTGCAAATTATCCATTCCGTCCTCATCCCGGCGTCTGGCTTCAACTGTTCCGGCATGGAAATGAAAATCGACGCATTTGCTATTATGGCATCGCATTGCCCACCCCGGTCGCGTGGATCAACACACTTAATGGGCAGGGGCACGAAGGCTAGGCTAGGGGAAGTATAGGCACCCCGGGATTGAAGGGTGCGTAGACTAATGGCAGCAACGCTTGATTGCACTTCCGGGAAGGTGTCTTGTTGCTTTTTTTCCCCACTCTCCAGGTAAAAGTGCTTCGGGAACAGTTCGGTGTGCTTGTGTGTGCCGGAAGTAAGACGATAATCGGTGCACCGAGCAAAACGAAGCACGCCTCTTGTGCGTTAACACACCTTGAAAGGGTCCGCGAAACGGACGGTGGCGAGTATCCTTTCCATAGGTTTCTCCTTTCCACCTTTTTCTTCCGAAGGGCTCGTAGTCAACCGTACCTCGAGAGCACAGCTGGTTTCTGTGGCCCTAGCGGGTTTTTGTTTGTAATTTTTAATTAGATTATGTATGATTGATAGCCCCTGCTTATGCCGGTTTGCGTTGTGTCTGACATGGAGTGAAGCGAGGGATTTCGGTTTTGTTTTTGCTAGTATTTAGATCAATTTTAGATTTGCCTTAAAGGGAGGGCTAGGATAAAACACTTTAACGAAGCACAGTTTTGGGCTAGGAAAGATGGCCGAGATAATGCTTATGGTGGGCATTCTTTCACGTCTTTACATTTTAAAATATACAAAAACTGTATTGCGTGCTCATTTAGCATGATTTAATTTGTCAGTTCTTTATTGAAGCAAACCTCAAATCTTTCCTTAAAATTGGGCAAGGTTTACTGCGTATGTGCTTAGGTTTCCGAGCATGAGAACATGAAACGATAGCTCTCGGTATTACTTCCAACGATGGCAAACGAGCTATACATTACAGACTGTTCTAAGAAACATTTTCGATATGCGAACGGTTGTGCCAAACACTCTTGTATCATGATTTTTTACACCATCGATTTTGGATTCTCGAAAGGTGTCAAATGAATCGTAAATTGTGTTCTAGCGTGACATAAGTGGTAAAAAGACTCTTTCGCCTCAAACAACACTACTTTTTGCTGTAGCACGTGTTTCCCATTCCAAGTAATGAGATCCGGTATCGTTCCTGTTTACTGGAAATATCCAAGAAGTGATGCTGTCGACGACGGTAATAAGAGATTCTAGCCTTTGTATTGATCGCTTCACAATATATTGTGTTCGTAACAACACAAAAACAAAGATGTGGTACAGAAATGTATGCAAAAAATGAGAAACGAACTGTGTTCCTTCCGTTTTTTTTCACGTTGGTAGCAAGCAGTTTTCATACGCGCTCATTTCACACAAACGCATCAATTCGACACCAGGAAAACTGGTTCAAAAATAGCTCGCTATAGGCACGTGCACGAAACAACAACAACAAGAGGACGCCAACGGGGACACCTCTCCTAGTGCGTGTGAACATAAGATCACAATAAGCAAAATCAAACGAAATGTTTTGGCCAAAATCGGAATGAAACCCAAAACGTGCTTGGGAGCAGAGATTTTCCTGACAAAAAAGTACTTCGGCCGAGAAAAGCATCGCTGTGTGAGGACCATTGCGAGTGCCTAGGAAAATTGCTGGCAGTTGTGCGAATTCTTCTCGTCAGCTAATCTAACCCTTCGCCAAAATTGTTCTTTCATCCGCTTTGGTAGCTCGTCCATTTCCCTGTCACGCATGTCCATCGTTCGGCGTCGGCGTGCTCGTCACGAAAAGAAGCCAAGCTGATATGGGGCTTGAAATGGATCTCATTTGTTTGCATTTCCCTAACACAAATACGTGGCAACAGCGACGACGTCATTCAATCAAACTAGCTCGAACAGAAGAAGAACAAGTGGCCCATTGTTTGGTCCAACCGGACGACGCATGGGGATGGTGATGTTATGACGAACGAATTAGACGTTGCCTGTGCCTTCTTTAATGAACGATGACGGCAGAGAAGGGGTCGGGTTGGGCGAGAAGTAACAGCAATGTAACCGGAACGGGGCATACTCGAACGCCCCGTAGAAACTCAATCCGTCAGCCAAATAAGTAAGTCATGCGAAGAGTCACTTAATGTCGAGGAGCCAGGTTTCGGTCGGCAACGGTTGGCTGACTAATTTCGAGCATCATGAAGCCCAGAGCAGCACCAAGGTTTTGGTGTTTGGTGTGGATCGGTCGGTGCGTGTAATGATGGTTACCTGTGAATGATGCCGATTGGTTAGCAAAGGTTACCTACCCATTGCAGAAGAAACAAAGAATGTGGAGAAACCTTTCGAAGTATCTCCGATGGAATGCATACAAAAACCGACGTCCAGAAATATGTACCGCGAGGAACAACAGACCTGTGTCTGCACAACCTACGGAAGCCTATTGACGACTGTGGTTCATAAAGCGCCACATAAAATAAATGATACACGGTATTGATTCATAATGTCATGTTTTTAAATTTAAGTATCTACCACGACATCAGATAACGGGAGGGAATTCGTAGAAAAACCAGTTTCCGGATAGTGAGGACAGTTTCACGCGAAACTAGTTAAACCCTTGGGACTTCAGTGGCAAAATTGGCATACGTCCGTCACGCGACGGCCACCGACATAGACCAACAGGGGATGATCGACAGGTCATACCATACCGTTTCGCTACTACATTCGCTGCCCTGCCAACTCTTCCTACCGCCGTCCGCCCACCCAACCATTCAAAGTGTAGTCCGGACTAGTACGACCAGTTGATTGGCACGCAATCCGGTACGACCGTCGGTTAGAAGAAATGGTTTAACACGAAGAAATCGATTCAATATTGACTTTCTTGTCCTCCGTGGCATACAATTTGTGTTTGTGTGTGTGGTTGTGTATGTATGCTACTGAGTTGTTTTATGATTTGAATGCATAGCGTACATGCATCTTGGCCAGCGTTCACATCTTCGGCAGTGTGATCGTTTCGCTGGTACAATCTGATTTTTCATTTTCTCACTCGATTGCTTTTTGATTGAAACCGGAATCCTTGCAAAACGGAACGGGGTTGGTCCATCCCGGAATCAGATGTAGTGGGTCGTACTCGATGACATGCATATCTCTCTAGAATGATACGCAATGTCTCGAATTGTCAAGCCAATGCATGACAGTGTTGGGCTAGTAGTGCATGTGGTTCGATCAGAGTGGTCTACTTGTTGCCTTACCGGTTTGTCCAGCATATGAGCATTCTTACCAGAAATACCTGTCCATGTTTCTTCGATTATGCCCGAAACTATAGGGATTTCTTAAGGATTAATCCCATTAATTGGTTGCAAATGTTGGCATAAAAGATTTTCCCAACAGAGTTAGGTTTCCGTTTCGAAGATTTTTTGTGATTAAATAGAATTTAGCGCATGTAAAATGTGTGTTGTGACATCCAGCCGCTGCAAAGAAATCGATGAGCTAACTAATTGAGCTGTCAAAAGATTCTTTATTGTACGTGTTTCGCATTCGCTCTGCCGATTGAGTTGTTTTGTCGTTCCGGCTGGGTTCATTGTAAGCGTATCAGCATATCTTTCCCATATCCTGGGAAAATTTGCATCCCATGCGTTGCTCAGATTGTGAGAAATGTCTCCCACACACATACACACACACTCTCTCTCGCTTTGATGTTTTCCAACCGCCACGATTCGCTCAATTGAAATTTCAAAAGCGAATACACCCCAGGATACGTTTCGGCGCAAATCTCACAGCGCCCGTTCGCGCGACATAATCGCGTGCGCTCGTCATATGCATTGAATCATTTCGCGCAAACCAGTGCGTCTTCATTTTTCGGGCGAAGGTAGCGAGGAAGCGTCACGAAAGCTGTGTGCCCCCGTTTGCGTTAATCAAGAAAATTTATTTTATCTACGTGTCTCCCGAGTCCGGGCACGGTTGAAAGGGCATGGTACGATAAGCTTGGGAAAGCGATGGTGGCCGGGAGGACGGAAACGGAAGCGTGTGTTTTATGAAGAAAGTTCTCAAGACTACTGCCGGGCGATGTTTTTCCGTGAACAACACTTTTGTGCGTTGTCACGTATGCCGACAACGGAAAGCAAACTGCACAAGCTTTTTGTTTTGAAGAACGTAGACTTAACGAACGTGGAGACGTCGGAAATGAATGAGATGATTTTTTACGAGTGTGTCATTGTCACGAAGAATGGGGTTTTGTAGACTTAAAGTTTGTCGCTTTTAGTTTTGATTAGTGGAAGGTACATACGCTTGGTGCAGATAATTCCGTTTGCCAATAGGTCATACCCTATATGGTAGCAACAATGTGTCTACTTATATCGCTTAATTGCAACTGGTAGGACCTCTTTTTAATGTCACTGTAGAATGCTTAGTCAATTTAGTTCTTTACTCGTGCTCCTTAAAGCGAAAAAGAGTCCTCTCTTTAAGAGAACAACATCATCGGTATCAAAACAAAAACACAAACAGATAAAAAATAAAACTTAAATCTACAGGAAAAATACCTTTGCACAAGAGTTCCCAAATACCGAAGAATGAACGATGTTCTAAACTCGCCATTATTTCAGCACGTTGAATGAAAAACAATGCACTCACGCGAAACAAAAGGAACGCAACAACAAAAACGGGGAAAATTGTACAATTGTTTCGCTGAAGCACGGTGGACAGGGAATGAAAAAAACAATTTCCCGACCCAATCTTGCGTGAATTTTCCGTGCTAGGATTTTTTGTTTGTTTGTTCTCGCTTTTTTGGTTTTCAACCATGCCGAAAACTTTTAACCAGAAGCAAACCAACACACTGAATAAATTCGCACACACACACACACACATTCGTACATTTGTGCCACTACCGACAGCTTCTCCCAACCCGGTTCAAATGTTTTGATAGCGCAGTTTAAGTGCCCATTGTTGATTGCAAACAATCCGCACATTTGTTGCTGCTGTGCTGCTGGTCCCCGCGTTGGAAAACTGTACACCATCCATGGGTATTAATGTTGCCTTTTCTTTTCTACTTTTCTGCTTTTCTTTCGCAGGATACGAATTACACTCACGCTGGACGGCCGCTGGAGGACGTATTGTGGTGGCTCATACGTACACGAGGATTCTGCAGAAACGAAACCATTCGTTGCCGTACCGATTTGAAGGTGTAAGGAAGTGCTGCCGAAGAGCAATAGTTCAAGTACGAACTAGATACGGGGCCAACAGTGATCCCGATTCGGTAGTGAAAATTTTATTTCATTTCGTGCGTTTGAATTTTCCGAATCGTTGTTATCTTTTTTCGTTGTGCGTGTGTAGCCGGTAAGGTATGGGTGGTCGTTTTTCTTCCGGCTGCAACGGTATGTGAAATTGGTGCTAGTTTTTCACGTTTTCTTCGCCTGGCTGACTAGTGTGAGTGTCAGGGAAACGGGGAGGAAAACATACGTGCGTGTGAGAGTGCGTGTAATGTATGAAGCAGAGTGATTTATTCATTGGCCGGAAGGTGAATGTGTCCTGATCGGTACGATCGGTGATTTTTCCTCCCCAAGCTCCGGTTCGGTTCGTTTTATTTTCACGTGTCGCGTTTTTTTTCCGTTCACCTTTTTGTGTTTTCTTTTGCACCGGAATCCACACACGCATATGTTGTGTGGAGCATTTTTACACTGGTGACACCGGGAGGTTGAATGAAGCAGTCGAAGATTGAGACGTACGTGCCACACGTCAATGTTTACTGGTGAGTGAATGTGAGTGTGTGTATATGGGTTTTCGTGTTCTATCTATCTCCGCTGTATCCTGGAATGTGAGTGGAAGCGGTGCGCCATGTTACGGGAAACCCGAAGTGTAAGTGGTACGAAGTAAAGGTGAAAAGTTATTGGATTTTGTATCAATCACGTTTAGCTGCAGTGGAAAGTGAAGTGTGTGTGTTGCCCTTTTATTGCCGTCTGTTTCGTCGATGCTAGAGCAAAACTGAACGTGTCCGTTACAGTTTGCACAGAGGGCGTCCTTAGTTTTGTGTGGTGTACGGAAAAAGCGTCCGTGTTGTAACAGTTCACAGTGCTGGTTGGAACTCGGATTTTGGGAGCAAATAACGAAGCTGTTCTACCGGAAACAACGATTAATGGTGCAGTTGGTGTGGATATAAGGTAAGGACATCATTATGTTTCTAGTCCACCATGGAAAACAATCCAAAAAGATGAAAATCTAAAGGCTTATTATGTAGGAAAACTGGCTTTTGAATAATAGTTTAAAAATATTTTGGAGATCCTTAACATTTTTTTTGAGTGTTTGATATACCTGGAACTCTACCTTCGAATATTGATACTTGATCCTCGAGATTCGATACACGACACACAAAATTTGATACAGAAACATGATACGGAAAGCTCATTCAAACATCATCCCATGACCACGTACAAGAACCATAGCCTCACGCACCTTCCAAGCCAGACGCCGATCTGCGACCAGTAGTAGCATCAAACAAAAGTACCATAAAAAAGGAATAATTGAATTATTGATGAGAAATCGTGCGCGCTCCTTGCACACTAGCTTCCCTTCCATCCAGGTGTCCTTTTTCCCGCGTTCCCGAAGCATAAGTTCGAAATGATCGAGGTCAAAATTCTAAATGTGAAATGACTCGACCGTATCCTGCTCCTCCTCTTCCTCCTCCACTTCGGAGGCATCATCTCGTCATCAACATCATCGTCCCCGGGTACCGACCGTCCGAAGGGTTTCTGTCTGTGTTCTCTGGCGGACACGTTTTGATTCGACGATTATTGAAAGTGGGCGATGCGCATGATGCGAGTAGGAAGCGAGTGTATGCGTTCGTTTCGGGGGAAAAAAAACCTTTCAAACTTGGCAAAGGTGTGTGTGGTATCACCACCTCTTCACACTCGTTTGTGAAAATGGGGTGGATAAAAGAAAAGTGTGCTCGGTGAGAGACCCTTCCTTGCGGTACCAATGAATGCCGGCAATGGCAAAGAGGGCCATCCCACCGAAACGTGTGTTGTTTGATTGGCAGACCCAAAGTTTGAAGTTATTAATATTTATGACAACTAGGTGTTTGCCGGTGTGGCCAGAAGATTTAGGCTCCCGAAAAGCTCCCGCACTGGTACCGGTACTGGTTTATCTTCATTCTGCTGCGTCCTTTAAAGACGATACCGAACGGAGAAAGAGATATAAAACAGAACGGGGGCGTTTTAGGATTGCTGGAAGAAAATTGAGTTGGTAAAAGTATCCGATGGTCTGGCAATCGTTCCAAAATATGGTGTGAATTATTTGATACCTTCGTGCGTTTGATTGACATTTTCCTAAGCAAAGGTGGGACGTGATGCGACGTTTACCCAAGAGCTCAAGGTTCGTAATGTTGCGATGAGACTTTTCTTTCATAAATGTTGTGCTTATGGCGGTCGACTGAATAGAGCATTAATTTAAAGGAA
>KZ062190.1:95660-110945 GCA_002091835.1 Anopheles maculatus
GTGTTCTATCTATCTCCGCTGTATCCTGGAATGTGAGTGGAAGCGGTGCGCCATGTTACGGGAAACCCGAAGTGTAAGTGGTACGAAGTAAAGGTGAAAAGTTATTGGATTATGTATCAATCACGTTTAGCTGCAGTGGAAAGTGAAGTGTGTGTGTTGCCCTTTTATTGCCGTCTGTTTCGTCGATGCTAGAGCAAAACTGAACGTGTCCGTTACAGTTTGCACAGAGGGCGTCCTTAGTTTTGTGTGGTGTACGGAAAAAGCGTCCGTGTTGTAACAGTTCACAGTGCTGGTTGGAACTCGGATTTTGGGAGCAAATAACGAAGCTGTTCTACCGGAAACAACGATTAATGGTGCAGTTGGTGTGGATATAAGGTAAGGACATCATTATGTTTCTAGTCCACCATGGAAAACAATCCAAAAAGATGAAAATCTAAAGGCTTATTATGTAGGAAAACTGGCTTTTGAATAATAGTTTAAAAATATTTTGGAGATCCTTAACATTTTTTTTGAGTGTTTGATATACCTGGAACTCTACCTTCGAATATTGATACTTGATCCTCGAGATTCGATACACGACACACAAAATTTGATACAGAAACATGATACGGAAAGCTCATTCAAACATCATCCCATGACCACGTACAAGAACCATAGCCTCACGCACCTTCCAAGCCAGACGCCGATCTGCGACCAGTAGTAGCATCAAACAAAAGTACCATAAAAAAGGAATAATTGAATTATTGATGAGAAATCGTGCGCGCTCCTTGCACACTAGCCTCCCTATACTGCTCCCTTCCATCCAGGTGTCCTTTTTCCCGCGTTCCCGAAGCATAAGTTCGAAATGATCGAGGTCAAAATTCTAAATGTGAAATGACTCGACCGTATCCTGCTCCTCCTCCACTTCGGAGCCATCATCTCGTCATCAACATCATCGTCCCCGGGTACCGACCGTCCGAAGGGTTTCTGTCTGTGTTCTCTGGCGGACACGTTTTGATTCGACGATTATTGAAAGTGGGCGATGCGCATGATGCGAGTAGGAAGCGAGTGTATGCGTTCGTTTCGGGGGAAAAAAAACCTTTCAAACTTGGCAAAGGTGTGTGTGGTATCACCACCTCTTCACACTCGTTTGTGAAAATGGGGTGGATAAAAGAAAAGTGTGCTCGGTGAGAGACCCTTCCTTGCGGTACCAATGAATGCCGGCAATGGCAAAGAGGGCCATCCCACCGAAACGTGTGTTGTTTGATTGGCAGACCCAAAGTTTGAAGTTATTAATATTTATGACAACTAGGTGTTTGCCGGTGTGGCCAGAAGATTTAGGCTCCCGAAAAGCTCCCGCACTGGTACCGGTACTGGTTTATCTTCATTCTGCTGCGTCCTTTAAAGACGATACCGAACGGAGAAAGAGATATAAAACAGAACGGGGGCGTTTTAGGATTGCTGGAAGAAAATTGAGTTGGTAAAAGTATCCGATGGTCTGGCAATCGTTCCAAAATATGGTGTGAATTATTTGATACCTTCGTGCGTTTGATTGACATTTTCCTAAGCAAAGGTGGGACGTGATGCGACGTTTACCCAAGAGCTCAAGGTTCGTAATGTTGCGATGAGACTTTTCTTTCATAAATGTTGTGCTTATGGCGGTCGACTGAATAGAGCATTAATTTAAAGGAAAGATTACAGCAAGCGAGATCGCATTATTCTGCAGTATAAGCGTTAAAATACACGGGAATGGACGTATATTCCAGCGCTTGTCTTACCGGATGGTTTCCTTCTATTCAAGGAAAACTTCATTCTGTCTCGCATGTCAGCTGACGCCAATAGGTGGCCACTTTTAGGCTGGACTTGTTCGGCTTCTCCGATTAATGTAATTGTTAGGCTGTCTTATTGTTTTTCATCCAATTTGGTGTGGTGGGCGATAAAAGTTTTCGACAGATAAAGTATCGGCGAGCAAACGTTCTCTCCTTTTCTGGTGCCCCCACTTCCCACTGGTGAAACTTTTGATTTATGCTGACGGTTGTAACCGGTTGCATGCTGTTTTTCGGGGCTTCGGGAACAACTTTGCTGACCATATTAAGTGTTTCCGATCGTTTCGCTTCTGCCCGGTTCTGGGCAAAACCGCAGTGGGCTGTCACTTTTGTATTTTGGTATTATTTTATTGGATTAACATAAATGTGGCTAAGGATGTGGATGTGGTAGAATGATGAGAGGACGTAAATCAGAGCGTTCGGTCGAGCAACTGTGAGCAAAGAATTTACGGGTATGAGTGAAGCGTGAAACAGTGTTTGGTGAAGTTGGAGGAAAGTTTGTTAAAATATTTTCGTTGAAATAGCAAGTGAATTTTTAGGTACAGAATTGCTGCTGTAAGGAAACTTTACGTAATTTATTAACCGAATGTCTCAGGCACACAAATGGAGAGAGCGTAATGTTTATCATAAGAAGCATTCGAATCAATATAAAAACTGCGTCATTCTTTGCCCGTTCGTCACACGTCAAGGACTAAAATAAATTCTCATTCTCTCCCACTCTTTAGTACAGAATAAATTTGTCTTCATTTCCAACGCATCGATTTGTTTCTGCCTTTCTTTGTTCGTAGGTTCATCAACAGGCACATTTCCATCGTCATTTCAATGTCGTTAACCTGCCCAACCCTACCGCTTCCGTTGCCAATCTGCGACACACTGTTTCGGAAGTATAAACACAAAAAACTGGGGACAAAATAAGTAAAGCGAACTACGTAAAAGAAAATGAAAACCTTTCACCCCGTTAGTGTACGTTCGCGGGAGATGTAATTCTGTTGCTGACTGGCCCGCGACTGGTCCACCGCCAAATACGTACGACATAAGGCGACGGAAGCCGTTGAAGACGCGGATGACGAATCGTTCGAATGGTAAATGAATTTTTATGCCAACTTGACTCATTTCGTATACTTCTGCTTCGTTTTCGGCGTGTTCCGATGAAGGGATGATGGACCGGGTCGGGTCGGTCACAGTTCGGTAACTGAATGTGACGAAAGGGCGACTGGCGAGCGGCCCTGAGACGCGTTGTTCAATTGATTTGAACTTTCCGATCTGTGGACCGTTCGTGACATTTTATTGTTGGTGTAGACTTATTCTTTTCCGTACATTCCTTGTCTCCAGCTCCCTTTGGACCCACCACTGTCTCTCTCTCTCTCTCTCACTGGCCTTTTTCGTAAAGTGTTGACCGCTAGTGACGATACGATCTTTTGCTCGCGTTCAAGTGTAGTCAGCGGGGACCACCATTTTCACTCGATACGCTTCTTCGACTGGTAAGACCGCTTCTTCAAGCACAAGTCACCCCCTAAGGACGGCACTCAATTTTAGAGGAGAGCAAAAGATGGATCGAAAACCCCCCCCCCGTAAACTCTGCAAGTCGACGTTAAGTTGTTTGTCTCACATCGAGTACGAGTGCAAAGATGGAAAACATCTTACAGCGAGCAGGCTCACCGGAGCAAGATTGAGCCGTAAAATTTCGCTTAACATGCCAAAAATGAAATTCACGAGCCAAGCCAAGAACCGATTTCACGTTCCGTGTTGTTTGTTCGCTTTATTCAGCAAGGGGGATTTCTGATGTTTTCTTTCCTTCTTATTTAGCATTGTTTTGCATTTCATCTCACTGCTTCGAATTGACGATCTCGATGGTGCTTCTCATTGTTTGGTGGGGACCTCTCCACAAAAACAGCGCCCATCGTTGCGCTTCGTTTCGGACCTTAGGAACGGGAGAAGCAGGAACGATTTATTCTAAACACACCCGAACACTGGTCCAACGGTGGTGGTTTTTAGCGGTGCCGGTATGGAATTTCGCATGCTAAGATATGCTGCTGGTGGGACAACCAACTGTCGACCGGAACGACCCATCGCGACCAGCGGGCTCCCTAATTTATATGCTTTTTGGACATTTTTGTTGTTAAATGTTTTCTTCGGCTTTCTTTTTTTTGCGTTTTGTTTCTTACAGCGAGCAGGCTCCCCGGAGCAAGATTGAGCCGTAAAATTTCGCTTAACATGCCAAAAATGAAATTCACGAGCCAAGCCAAGAACCGATTTCACGTTCCGTGTTGTTTGTTCGCTTTATTCAGCAAGGGGGATTTCTGATGTTTTCTTTCCTTCTTATTTAGCATTGTTCTGCATTTCATCTCACTGCTTCGAATTGACGATCTCGATGGTGCTTCTCATTGTTTGGTGGGGACCTCTCCACAAAAACAGCGCCCATCGTTGCGCTTCGTTTCGGACCTTAGGAACGGGAGAAGCAGGAACGATTTATTCTAAACACACCCGAACACTGGTCCAACGGTGGTGGTTTTTAGCGGTGCCGGTATGGAATTTCGCATGCTAAGATATGCTGCTGGTGGGACAACCAACTGTCGACCGGAACCGACCCATCGCGACCAGCGGGCTCCCTAATTTATATGCTTTTTGGACATTTTTGTTGTTAAATGTTTTCTTCGGCTTTCTTTTTTTTGCGTTTTGTTACCCCCGAGAGCACCATAAACGATGAGTCATTTTAATGAGAAAAGTTCCTACTGGTGGACGCGGATATATCGCAAGTGCAACGAATTTTTATGCGTAGAAGGGAAGCAAAATATTTCATGCAAATTTGTTTTGCCGATGCCTAGAGAGCACAACAATCGCCCCCAACGCTTCCACCACCCGTGCTTGTGGAGTGCGAATAATCCGAGCGTATTAGCATTAGCCTTGCGCCGTTGTAGAACTTTTCTCCCCTCCCCCTCACGTTCTAAATGCGAACATTGTTAAATTTCTTCAGTCGAAGAATGTATTATCGATCGGTTTCGACGAAATCGCAAATTCGCACAGAATCGTTTGCGTTCCAATCACACGCCACACTTCACCAGCAGCAGCAGCAGCCTCGGCTCAGTGAAGACGTTTGGTAAAAAGTTATTCTTTTGTGTGAAGCATCTCGGCAAACTTTAAATCGTGAGCGCGAAAAACCGTTTGTGTTTAGCGTTCAGCTTGATGCTGCTGCGAAAGTGATTTGCCTCTGGCTCGGTTCCCGTTCCGTAGATGTGTTTCTTAGCAATCTCAACGACCCATCAGCTTGACCTCAAAACGGTGACTCACGACTCAACAATAACCGTGTCGGTGGGCGGTGAGCGTTCGGATGTTCGTATGTCGCGAGCAAAGAATCGAGCTGAATTCAATATTGTTTAGCACAAAAAAAAAATGAATACAGCATCACATATCAGCGTGCAGTCGATTGCGATGAACGTGCGCTAGTTGCACATGCCGGTACTAGCCGGTTCTCTATACCTTCTTCTAGGGGTTGCAATTGGACAGTGGAACAATCTGCGAACTATCAAAAGATACTTTCCTTGAGTGATTTCAAGTTATTAAACTCCAATTTTTGATCAAATTATTAACTCAGATTCGTATGAGATATTTTCACGAGGAATTCCAGTTAAAGGAAGCAATGTTTTGTATTATAATAGTTTTAGCAATTCATTTGTTTTCTATTTAATATCTGTATTTTCTTTCAAAAATCAAACATGCATATTATTAATCCGGCAAGAGCAATATATGTTTGGACCAAGTATCATACGTACTTATTTGCCACACTGTTTGGTGAGCTTGCTAGTCACCTACGCGGACCTAGTCATTTCATCGCACTCGATCAGACTGTTCGTGATTCGTTCGATCGACATCGACGATGCTTGTGAGCGCCCTTTGACCGTTCGGAAGTGAAGAGTCTTTCCACCGAGACGACCGACTTTTCCAGATTTATGTACATACGTCGAAGAAGCATCGCGAAGCATTTTGCCTTCACCTCGGCATCGGCAGCAAAACGTTGGCACATTGGTTCGTTGCTTTTTTTGTGTTCTCTCTCTCTCATTTTGCTACTACTAATGACGATGGTGATGAACCTAGCAGGAACATAAAAAAAGTACACACATACTACATTCAGCATCGTGCATGAATTGAGCGGCGAAAGATGTACGCATCGATGAGTTTGATTGTGCTGACCAAACTTTTTCCTTGTCCTGTGTGGCTGTATGCTTCGCTAGCGGTTCCATGCGCGATGGGTAATAACGGAAGCAGAACAGCACACAAAAAAACATGGCACAGAAGATAAGCGACTGTTTTGTTTGAGCATGATAAAATACCATGCTGATAAGCGCAAATATTCTGTCACAAGAAGCGGTAGGTAACGGTAGGGCATGGACGATGGCACGACAAATAGAAGCAACCATTTCCGGTCCGCGAGTTCTGTATGGGGCTCGTCTACGTTAGGGATTTCGTTTGTTTTCGGTGTGTGCGTCTTGCTTGCCCGTGTTGTGTTTTGTGCTGGCAAAGGAAGAATTATTTCCCGTGGTGCTTTCCCGTGGTGGCTGGGGGATGTGTTTATTTTAATGTGGATGCGAGTAGCGGTGGGAAGGGCATAGCATAAAGATATTGTTTGTTGGGCAAACATTTGGTAAAACCCGGGAAAGTAAGACTCTTGCGATGGTACGATAGGCGTGTCGGTATACTGTCTCATCGAAGCGTTCACGTGAGAAACATTGAAACGGTGAGGGTAATATTTTGCAGCGTACCGTGCGCGGAATAAGCGAATTCTAGACTCGGTGTTTTGTTTGCTTAATATCAAACGAATGGTACGAAACCTTAGGTAAACAATTATTCGCCGTATCATTCGTCACAACGGTCGAAAGCATCGATGGAACTGCGGGGTAAACGTTTCCTATAAACTCAAAAAAGTGTATTTATAGTGTTGTTACTTATTGCGTTAGAAACTATTTTAAACAAATGTACTCTCGTTTACATTTTCGTGATAACTCTATCCTCTTGGAACGATTATCATCGCGTGTGGTGAATTTTACTGACAAATTGCCAAACCCATCCCAAACACTCACCATCACCAACACAGTCATGCAGTCATGAAGTTCTACGAAAATGCAGCATGAGTGTGGGCAATGTTCCGTAAAGCTGAGGGCCGACCGGTGCCGGCGAATGCAAACCCCTGTTCCCGATCCGTTGCCGATGGTTAATTAGTACTGTGCGATATTGGAAACCGCTAAACCATGTCGAGGGCGTAAAGTATCTATGAACGCAAGCACAACGTCAGTAGCGCACAACGTCACATGTCCCGTAAGGTAAGTGCACTGCGGTGAGGCTTTGATTGGCAGGACTTGTGCCGGCACGATAAGTATAAGTTTTCAAGCTCGCTCCGAAAAGGGGTTCACTTCACGCACGGAGTTTGTAACCAGTCAATGTTCCACCAACTACTGCACTACCCACCAGTACATTCCGGCAAAAGTTTTCGTAGCGAGTTGAGCGTAATTTAAAAAAAATTGTCGTAAAACCGTCCCGCCGCTCCCGAGAGGGCGTTAGCGTGCGATCAGCTTCATTACGGCGAACAGCACCCAACTGGCCGTGTACGGAGCGCTCGGTTATACGATATCTTGTGCGAAACGGGTCTCTTAAATTATCTCAAATTACTCGATGATATCATCACCATCGTCGTCGTCGTCGTCGTCTGTAAAGTTGGGTGTGGCGGCAGACGACGCACACGAAGCTCTGGTGGCTACTCGATGCAAATTGGCTTATATCACGTGACATCTGATCCACCAGCATAAGCGATATCTTATGACCGTGGTGTGCACCGGGTCCGTGGACACCATCACTTCATTTAGTTCTTAATAATTAGCACGCTCTTGTCTGTCCGGTCACCCATTTCTCCCATTTCGCCTTTATCGATGTGTTTGCAGACGATGTCATTTTGCCGTCAGTAGCAGAAGAGCGTGAAAGTCACCAAGACTTGCCGCTGTAAGTTATGCGACTTCAGTCTTGTTACTCCCGCTCACTCTCTAAAGCGAAAGAAAGATGCAATTTGCCACGAAAGATGATTATAAGGGATCGATCACTGCCGCCGGCTCTTGGGGGGGGTGGAGTGTTTTTAATTCAATATTCCTCCTGCTATCAAGGATCGAGCAGCGTCCGTCAATTGTCGGAATTTTCAGCAGCACAGTTTTAATCTGTCCTGTAAGTTGATGGACAAAATAAACTGCAAAAAGTGTGTATGATTTTGTGCGGTGCGCTTGTCGGTGCGGGTTTAAAGTAATTAGACGAGCGTCTAAATTTATCTTCCAACTCCCGTACCGCATGACATGACGCTAGCAACCCGTAAGCAAAAGTTTTCCCCAAGCAGCCGAAAGGATTATCGACGTGATGTTTTCCTGTGCCTTTGGTGCCTCGTGCAACGGTGCTGTTGTTGTCGGTGGTGTCGATATCTTTTCAAAAGCATCGCTCGAATATTGATTAACCATTCAACCTTAACAAAATGGCAGCAACAGCACAGCAGCAGCCGCCCGGTTGCGAACGGAAAACTTGTGTTGATTTGTTGAAACTGTTCGCTTGTCTAAAATAGTCAGGCTCGAGCCAGAAAGTTACCGGAACTGTCAACCGTGCAAGTATCTCGTGGGTGAACTTTTCCCATTTTCTGCTACATGTGGGTACGTGTGATTGTGTGTGTGTGCCTGTTTGTAGCCGTATGTATACCTTGACTGTTGTTAATCATGTCACCGACTCGTCTTCGCTTAGCGAATGACTTTGGTTGGCACCAGAAGCATGATGATGGTGGCAGTCAGCTGGAAGGATGTCGCCGCTGTCGGCGTGTTACGTGACAGAAACATTATCTCCAACCAAGAACAAACAACGCCGAGCGAAAAATGTCAATTTGTTTGGAGTGGGTGAAACCAGCCGAAATGATCCGCCAACTTTGCCCCTGTACACTCGAAACGGTGGGTACGGATGTACCGACAGGGAGACCTAAGGGCGCAGGAATTAGAAACTTTCGTGCTCGTGGTGTATAAATGGTCGTGGCTTTCGGTGGTCGGAGCGAAGCTACTGTGGCGCTACTAGCGCAGACATTATTAGACCAACCGATGCTAGGGAGAGAGTGTAAAAATAAATCATGATGAGAGAATGTGGGCGACGGATTAAAAAATTAGCAAAAACAATCAAGTGTGTTTGTGCGCCTCTTGCGACAATGTTTGAGGGGCTCGATTAGGGCCACCTATTAGGTTTCATTTGAAATGAATTTTTAAAGTGGTGTGCCGATGTGTTTGTGTGCCCGGATGACTCAACCTCCGAAAAACCTTTCCCGTGCTGGCGAGCCGACGAAGAATGTCGGCGAAATTTATGTGACAGGTTATCGTTCGTACCCTTTTTTCCCGAGTAAACATTCACTGCATAATCCCCATTAGGCTGGAGTAATAGCCATTTGGCTGGATAATTTTATTTTTTACTTTTTGTTCAGCCAGTAAAGCGGGGAAAAGTGAAAGAGCTACGGGGCATCGGCTGTGAATCGGTTTGGATACTTCCTTCCTACACAGCTTTTAGGGTTTTCTTGGACGCTCCAAGAAGCATGGGAATATAATATTATTATCCATCGCTATCAAGGAAAAAAAGGGTGCCTTCCTGCTGGCTATCCCCTCAGCCGTAACGCAACGAGCCTCCGAGTTTTTAGCGGCCGGTCCAGCATGAACGACGGTGACAAGGGGTCAAGCGCGGGATGAAAAGGTCAGTTGTCTTTTTTGGTTTGGATCCGTCGGGATCGGAATATACAAAATCAATAATAATGGGCCAATAGCCTTAAGGCTTTGCGAGCGTTCACAGTGGGAGATACGCATTGTGTAAAGTGTGGCAGCCCTCCAGAACCGATCCAATAAGTCGTTTATTATTGAACATGACCCGTTTCCCAGTTTAAGTTTTCTTTGGAGAGTGTGTTTGTCTTTTGACGATATATATATTTTTTTGCGAAAACCGTTCGACCAGGCAAATGGGAAAGAGAAAATTGGCGAAAAGCACTTGCATAAATTCCAAATATTCGTTGACCAAACATTCGTTCCGAGCACGGTTTTACTGTAACAAACTTCCGCAGGGAGTTGAAAATGGGCAAGAAGGTATGGTTTTTTTTATCATTGAACTTAACCCAACAACTGGACTGCCACCAGGTTTCGTCTAAGGACGGAATTGCTGAAAGCTGCTGCAGGAATTTAATTAAAATCAATGCCCGACCTTTATCAAGTACGCCCGGGAGACGATCGTGTGTCTTTGTTTGTTTTAAAAGCACATTTAATGAACGGTTTTTAAGCAAAACAGAATGTTCCGAGTTCGACCATTTTGACGCCGAACTCCAAATGCGCACTCTCCAACAAAATTAACTTAAGACATCGACATGCTATATGGAATTATTATTAAACCATTCACCCGCGTACACTTCATCTGTCTGGCGGCGGGGTGTTGAGTTTGGGTTCTTTATTTTTGGCTAAATTACTGATCCCGGCGGGAAATGTTTTTCTTCTTCGTACTGCTACCTCATCCCTTCGTTCCCTCATCCAGCAATAAATGGGCGACAACGGAAGATGATGAATCGAAGTGTGAACTCATCATCAGCTCAAGCATAAACACCCATCCGGCGAGGGCTGTGAAAGACCAGAAACAGCTGGAACACAGTGGCTGGCTACTTTTACGGGATGGGGATGTAGCACCACCGAGAACACCACCAAAAACCGTCCTGCTAAGAAAACCCGCCTCGGGGGAAGCGTCAATAACAAAGGCAACGGGTGGGCAAAAATAGAAGTGATGATTTATGATTGTACTCCTACCTTTGGTGGTTCACCCCGGTAGGTGCCTCCCCGTGCACCGTTTCCGGGGCCGAGCCAGAAGTTCAGCAAGTCGTCATCACCGCCACCGTCGTCAGTCCGGTCTGCTGGAGGCCAAATAATCATTAACGTAATGCGCTGGTCTGGGGGTAATTTTCATCAAGCTCTCGGCGGTTTGATCGCTCGGCCAAACAATCGATTTCATTCTGCGAATGTAAAAGTCTTGCGCATGTTTTTTTTTGGGAATGGTGAAAATGGAGAAAGACGCAAGAAGTGGTTTTCCGTTTTCTTTTTGTTTTAACGGTGCCGGACCGTATGCAGACGGAAAAGCGAAGGTCGTAGCGGTCAGAACATCTCGCGTACAATGCTGAGTAATGTACACCGTTTTTCACACCTTCGCAATCAACACGCGAACTCACTCCTGGCGCCAGTGGCGAAAAAGGTGGTTGTGGTTGAAAATTGAACGTTACAAACACCATTCTGAATAAACAATAGTTATGGGTCGTGGGGACCGTTCGCACTTTGCCGTGGTGAGTTACCGGATTGAAGCCACAAGAAAGTGTCTTCCATTTTTATTTTATTTACACACTAAGCTATGTACGGTGTGCACGTGTGTGTGTGTGTGGTTTTAGCGCTTTCGATTTGTTATGAAATCCGGTATGAAAGGTATGAAGCGAGCTGACCCTTTTTTTTTCTTTAAGCTTACACCATAAATTAAGCTTACTCTGTACAGGGTTATATTAAAGGTGTAGCATGTGTCTTTTTTTTCTATATCTTGTTGTGTTACTTCGTCGTCTGACGCTAGCTATATAATCCGAAATACCGAAACGAGCCACGCGCGCGTTACGCGAGATGCCGTGAAAGCCGATACTCCGGCAATGGTAGGCACGCCAAGGTTGCCTATGCTGGGTTTGGCTGTGGGGCACGTTAGCATACACGTTAGCGTGGAAAATTATGAGCTGCGCTCTAACCCGCGACCGGGCGCTCGTGATTGAAGGTTATCGCTCTCTTGATAATGATCTGGCGAAAAAGATGAGTATAGAAAAACGCGAGGATGGAAGAAAGAAAATGTTTGGCCAACAGTGCTGGAACGTCGTGTACCAAGCCGTCGTACCTCGATCGATTCGTTCGCTCACGAAGGCGATACGGTTGAAATTGGAACGTTAGAATATTTTATCGCTCGTTTCGTTTGGAAGAGCTTGTACATCAAACTTTAGCGATATGAAAGGTTTCTTTTTGTTGTTTTAGAATAAGGGGGCTATTTTTAGCTTTGAAGTGATTATCTGTGAAAAGTATTGCTTTACAGCGAGGTGTTAACAAAGTGGAAGATTTGTTTTTTTCGCATGTGAAGTGGAGCTGTGACTGTTATGCTAACACATTTCAGTTAATTCGCTACAGTAAAAAAGCTGGAAAGCTGTTATGGCGTTTCGTTTTGTTCAAGCAAATGGCATGCTTTATTTAATTTCTACACTATTTTTCTGTATCGATATTGCAAATTTTATTTCTATAATTTAAAGTATTTTTCTTATCCTCACACTGAGTTCAATCTTTCAACGGCATTTCGTAACTTCGATCCATTTGTTTGTTGTACCGTACAAATGTGGTTTGAATACCATCCACAATTCTTCATTGTACCGGCAGACTGTGAGAGTTCCAGTCGATGCTAAAACCCGGCACAACTCGCTGGCCCATTTTGCGGCCCTTTTGACGAACAATGGCAGCAAACTGAGTGAGCATGCTGTTAGATAGTGGTGCTGCTGCTCGTTGGAAAATCACCGGTGCGTTGAGCTGGCCAGCTTGGTGATAAATGCAATAGTGTGTTGTGGTGTGTTGTGGAGATTGCATTTGTGTCATGGATGTCAAAGGTATGACTATAGAGATTTTACTTCTCGCCTCAACGGTATTTTCCCGTCGCTGTCTAACCACACAAAGGAACACGGATTTTGAATGGTGTCGCTAGTGTTCTACCGAGCTAGGTGCGTCCCTGAAACCCCGAGGTCCTTTCGCTCTGAACTCGCAAGCAGCGAGGATGTAAGGTTATGAAGATTGGAATTGTCATCCTCAGATTAAATTCAATCTGATGTACCGAGGATGGTACGGGGTTTGAAGTATGCAGTGCGCCATGTGGTTGACCCTTAGCTATCTGCTGCTGATGCTGCTGCTTCGGAAGATGATGAATTCTACCCAATGTGCGATTGTCTGTGGAGAGGTGCAGGCTGTTTCTTTCACACCAAACATCTCCCTTAAAATTACTCGTAATAACTGTAGGACACTTAGGACTGAAATTGTCAAATTAACACAACACGACCCCATGCTCCTATCTACGGGCAGGCATGTATCAAAGCGGCACGTTTAATTATGGCTCCGCTATGCAGTTTTGTTCTAATTTTAGTTCCTTCACGAGGACAGTATCATGCGCCGGTTTCGAGTAATTATAGCCAATGCAACTGCAGGCGCGTGCATTCAGGCGAGGGTACCATGGCCATGGGTTAATAAGCTCCACTCCCTATAAGCCGGCCCATAAGAAAGTAAAAAAAGGCGAGACGATGGGAGACAAGATAAGATAACTCTTAGCGCCCGTTGAACCCGTGGGGTGAATTTTCAACTGGCAGACTCGTACTCGTTGTGCTGGTGTTGTTTTATTAACGTGTAGGGATGCCACACTCGAAGTGTCTTGGCCCGAAGATGGATTGCCCGGCAAAACGGACCGACAAAACCACAAGCCGGCAAAAAGGGAAGAATTTTGGACTGAATTCTTTCGGTCCATCACCGTATCTACATTTACTTGCCTGCAGTAGTACGGCAAGTATGTCGACCCCGTCGAGTTTGTACCGAAAATTGGACTGCTTCAAATTCCACCAGCTGCTAGTGCCGGGTTGCGAGCTATGCGGTTTGCGGTACTGGCGAACGCGCCAGCACGGTGCTGTATTTTGTTGTTGCCAGCGCAAACACACGCGATTCCATAAATTTTAACCACGCCTGCGATCGCGATCCAATGTGCACCGGTGTGCCACATGCTCGGTGTGCATCGTAGAGATATACATTCCGGGCGTCTGGTGGATGCATCACTAGCAACACGCTACATAAGTCACGGTGCACTTCAGCGCCGTCCGTCTCTCGTGTCCCCTAGAATCGGGCCATTTTCTTCCAAACAGAACCACTGTTCCTTGAGCACTCGTCATCGACCTCTCGCTAGCTCGCGGGGCAGGCCAAATAAATAGTGCACGGTTTGGTGGCAGCCTGACCTTTAGTGCTGGCATCGCCGGCACGCTCGCACAGTCCCAGCAGCCAGCACGAAGCGGTGGGAAAATCCGTCCCATTCTCCGGTGTCAGGCTCGGTTCAACACCGATTCTAGAGCGGTTAAAAAAAAGAAAAGCGTGACCTCACATCGCGCCGGTTACGAGCAGAAGAGTCGTACGAGCTTAAGCAGCTGTAAACAGCGACAATGAAAAGTAAATGTGTCCCGTCTTAACCTTCTTTTGGAGTACATTTTTTTCCCCACCCGACATCCTAGTCCTGGCTGTTGCTGTGCATGTGCAATGCGTCCGCTGGTGACGTTTTCACTGCGCTTGCTAGATTTGTTTGTGTGGTTCACATGTTTCTTTCACTCACTTCAAACGATACTGACTTTTTGAGGCGAGGGCATGTTTTTTTTTCATAGCGAAGAACCACTTGATGTGCATCAAACGGAGAAGGGACACATCGAATGAAAATGTTTCTAAAGTGTTTCCTTCTAATTGGGCGGATGGCGGTGAGTAATGCGTTAGCGTGCGCGATTCTATGGAAACATTTTTCCTTTCTCAGTGAGAGATTCTGAGCAAGCGTTTGAGCGATAACAACGAAGCTATTACAGTGAGAAAATTGTGTCACAAGTGTGCAGCGCTTGCAGGCGACGACAGTAGAATGAAGTGCGTGACATTAGAACAGTGGAAGCTGGTGATAATTTATTATGAGACTATAATTGCTGTGGATTGAACCGATATCTAGCGGGCAATTAGAAAATGGTTGTAAAATATGTTTTTTTTTTTTTTTTTTTTTCGATTCAGAAAGAACATTTATTACAAATTCCTTTCCACACGCCATCGACGCTGGTGTCCCCCGCTAGGGATTTAACCAGCGAAGCAATATATTACGAACTCTCCCTGTTGGCCATATGGGCCCTGCCTGATATTTATCTTTCTTTTTCCACCACTTTTAAAAACCTTCCATTCCTTCCAACAACGATTAAACTAACGACCCGACGTCGCTTCTTCGGTGAGAGCCGCTTCCTCTGCCGGTGTTAATACTGCCCCCTCACCCAGGGAGCGATTCGCCTCTCTGACCGCATGTCGTCGAAATCGTTGCCGCTCTCTAGTCCACTGTCGACGACGGACTAGTTCCGCTTCTGTTGGGGGCGCCCGGCTGCGTCGTTGTCGTCCAGGTGGAAGTGGCCTTCGAGTATCCTCTTCGAGTCGCGCTCTTTGTCTCCATAGACGCTGCATGAACAAACGACGTTCATATCGCATACGAAGCGTCTCGGGAGTAGGTGGTATCCCCCTGCTGCGTCTTGGAATGGGAGGCGGGACCGCTCCTGTTCGCTCCATCATATTTGCTACACGTAAAATTTCCTCTTCTTGTGCCACCTGCACGGCCCGAACATCGAACGATAGCC
>KZ062190.1:112871-138198 GCA_002091835.1 Anopheles maculatus
GATAGAGAACCTTTGTTATTCTGATTCCACTTCTTGAATCTGCGTCTAAAATGGTCTAGAACCGTTACAGTAACTAAAAAAAAAATCTGAACAATTCAATCGTTGTTCCAAAACCACAAAACTCCCATCATAAAATATTGACTCAAGTTGCTCCAGACAATCAGCTAAACCCCACTAAAAGCGACACTGCGGCACCGAACTCCAGGGCCAAGAAAGCTAATGCATTCGACCGACAAGATTCCTAAGCTCAAAGTTTACACGTGCATTAACAGCATTATTCTCCGACGATGTGGTCGATGCAAGATAACGGCGGCGCTGCACACACCGGACGGATGAAAGTTCAATAAACCAACGCCCCGATACAGCGTGGCAAACATTCGAATGCATTCTCGAGCAGCAAGCAATAATGGTGGCGATACGGTCCGCTTTCGTCGGTACGGTGCAGTTCTGCAGCACCACATCAAGGAAGGTTTCGAAGGCACCGTGTTTCCGCTTAAGATAGAGTGTGCACCGTGCAGGTTCAGGTTGTGTAGAATCATAAAGTAAACACCTTCTTGCTCACGAGCGGGTCTCGAACTGTGACCAACGTTTGGTAAGTGCAGGTCTGTGTATTTATGTGTACCTGTGTGTGTCGATGCATACAGGATGTGTGTGTGTGTAAGAATTATGATCAGCAAACCACCACCCATCTAACACTTGAGAAATGAGATTGTTTTCCGGCGTCGAGCGCCCGCGAATGTACAACACCATAGCACTCCATAGCGCCACGCTCAGGATTTGAAAGCGCTAGCTTATATTTTAACCTTCCCAGATTGGCCGTCGTCAGTAAACAAATAGCTTATGACCACTTCTACACTGGCAACCCACTGATAAGGCAAAGGCAGGTAAATGTATCTTCCAGTTTCTTTCGCTGTGTCGTGTTTCGTATCAAAATTTCTTGCCGCTTATATTGTTTCTCGAGCACACCGGCGCTCGGAGGTGGGAAGTTGTTGTTTATTCGAACATCAGTTCGGATGAAACAAGCTGATGGCGGCGCTTAAGCCAATGCTCTGCTGCTGCCGAATGAAGTTCATCTGAAGCGATGTTTCGTTTGACGGAATTGTAAGAGATAAATGCCATCGCCGCCCACGAACGTCAAAGCGTCTGGTGGATTCGCACGAGAAAGTTAAAAGCAATTATTGAAATTCGATTATCGCTTTCCCGGATCGGTTTTCAGTCGAACGCGTTCGAACGCGATCGGCGAATGTTTGTCGTTGACTAATGGTGGGAGCTTTTCTTCTCACGTTGGGGGCACTATTATGTGTTGTGTTTGCTGTCGATCTTCTCGACATTCTTACCTGATACTTCGATTGTTCGGTTGTATTTGTTTCTTTCGGTAAGGACGTTAAGATTTTGATGTGCTTTTTGCTCTTCTGTCTGTATTGCACCACAAGCGCTTACCAAGTATGATGGCGGAGTTTCGGAGAGGTTTTTCTTTTCCAGTGTCTTACCGTTGCTTAAACCACAAAAACCATTTCCACACAAAAATGGTTCGGAAACCAGCAGCACAGGGATCAGCAAGGAAGCCGCAAAAATGAGAAATTTGTTGAACTGTCTTCCATTTCAAAGTGCAACTCATGGTGGTGCGGTCAAAGCAGCTAGCCGCGGCAGTACCGGTAGAAGTTTTCCTGTTTTCACAGACACACCGAAATCGTTCTTCTTCTCCCCCTCTGTTTTCCTTTACCAAACCGGAGTGGAAATTTTGTGAAGAGGTTTTCGAAGAAAATGCTGCTAGTGATTGATTTTTCTTTTACGTTTTTCTTTGCTGGTTCTTCCTTCCTTCACTCCTGGAGAACGCAAAATGCGAACCAAAGCGAGCTGTTTACTTTCATCTCGTTTTCATCTCAATTCGAGCTTGTCGCAGCTCAAGCATATTATCCATTTCTTTCGGTTTAATGATTTTCTTGCTTCCGCGTTCGGTTGGCCACAATCGAGCGCGGTAATGTTTTTGGTGGAAAAGGGGATACTGCTGCTGGGCTTTGCTGTGATAGATATTTTCATTGAAATGTTTAGCAAAGAAGAAAGAAACAAAAAAACAAAATAAAAAAAAATGGTACTAAAATGAAAATTCGGACGAAAAAAGATAAATCAATACATTCATTGATGGATCGTATGGCCACTGGCTGTGAAAAGTAAAGTAGAAAATAATGGGGAAAACCATCTGAACCAGCCCGGGCAATACACGATGGCGCACAGCACATCCTTACGCTTTGCTCCCGGTGACGAAACACAATCACTGTAAAGCGTTCGCGTTTCCATCATCAAACGGGCGAAAGCATTGATCGGGAAAAACCCGAACCCGAGAAGCTGAGGCCACACTTTTTTGAAGTAAAAATATACGCAATAATAATAACAATAACAACGAGCAGCAAATCTGCAGGCAAAATATAATCGATCCATTTAGGAGAACCAACGAGAGAGAGAGAGAGAGAAAGGCTAAGAGGATGTTTCGATTTCGAAGCAGGTGTAACGGTCTGCTTTAGCAAACACTCCACTTCCGGTTTCCGGTTTTACATGGCGGATCAACCGTTCACCCGTGTAAGCGCGGGGATATTATGTTCGAGAAGCTTCCGCCGAGAATTTGTTCATCCATTTACATTTTTCTTATGCTTTGATTTTCCAACAAAGAAAAAAAATAGAAACGACTCCACTGGTCGTTGGTCTTTTCACCTTCTTCTTCGGACGGTTGTTTTCTTTGCGGTAGTTTTGTGGTGTTGTGTTATGTTTCTCTCTTATCATCTGTCCGTCCGGCAGTTTCCCTGCTTTCTATCGGGTTTCATCGCCCTACGGGACGGTACGTTTGATAAAATGCGGCGACGAGCACACGGATGGATAAGATTGCTTATCAATTTATCTTACTTTGATTTGGGGCAGTTTTTTTTTGTTGTTGCTGTGTTGCTTTGCGTACGCTTTCCGAAACGCGAGCCACGTTGATGGATCGTTTGATAAATGGAGCCTTATTCCATTAACAAATCGCTGCAGAGATACTTTCGGGTTTTTTGGTTGTCATTTTATTTGTAAAAACGAATTCTAGTTAAAACACATTTCTTTTACCGTGGGGTGAGACATTTTTCACCTGGCTGTGGGGTGATGCTTCGTGTTGAGTGTAATGTTTGGGATCGCACGTTACCAATGGCCGTTGTTTTTTTTTTTCTTCTGGAAGTTTGATTTATTCTTCAACCAATCCATTTCGGCGCGGAATTCACGGCGCATCGTCGACAGGATATTAAATTATCATCGAGAGTAATTGGTCGCATATTTGGATAGTACTCGAACGCCATACGTGCAATGATTGAATTGTGTACCGCGTTGTTCCCGCACTGTACTGCACGGAGAAGAAATAAAACGGACATTTTGGAATTGCAAACATACCGTCGGAAATGGAATACGACCGCATACATTATTAATATCGGTGGATGGAGCTCGCACGCCAAAGCTGTCGTAAAAATGCAACCGTTACCAATTAAACTGGCTAAATATTTGCACTTGCCGGGTGCTAATTGATGGCTGAAACCCAGCAGCACGGAATGTCGGTCGATTAACGGGGGCCGGTCGGTAACGGTGGGTGGCAGCAAGACGCCACGACAACAATGCCGCGACCCGTATGCATAAAGGTCACAAATTAAATACCGCAACTGCTGCTGCTGCTGCTGCATGCCCGAAACCGACAGATGGAGACCGATATATAGAAACGACTCCACTGGTCGTTGGTCTTTTCACCTTCTTCTTCGGACGGTTGTTTTCTTATCGGTAGTTTTGTGGTGTTGTGTTATGTTTCTCTCTTATCATCTGTCCGTCCGGCAGTTTCCCTGCTTTCTATCGGGTTTCATCGCCCTACGGGACGGTACGTTTGATAAAATGCGGCGACGAGCACACGGATGGATAAGATTGCTTATCAATTTATCTTACTTTGATTTGGGGCAGTTTTTTTTTGTTGTTGCTGTGTTGCTTTGCGTACGCTTTCCGAAACGCGAGCCACGTTGATGGATCGTTTGATAAATGGAGCCTTATTCCATTAACAAATCGCTGCAGAGATACTTTCGGGTTTTTTGGTTGTCATTTTATTTGTAAAAACGAATTCTAGTTAAAACACATTTCTTTTACCGTGGGGTGAGACATTTTTCACCTGGCTGTGGGGTGATGCTTCGTGTTGAGTGTAATGTTTGGGATCGCACGTTACCAATGGCCGTTGTTTTTTTTTTGTTTCTGGAAGTTTGATTTATTCTCCAACCAATCCATTTCGGCGCGGAATTCACGGCGCATCGTCGACAGGATATTAAATTATCATCGAGAATAATTGGTCACATATTTGGATAGTACTCGAACGCCATACGTGCAATGATTGAATTGTGTACCGCGTTGTTCCCGCACTGCACTGCACGGAGAAGAAATAAAACGGACATTTTGGAATTGCAAACATACCGTCGGAAATGGAATACGACCGCATACATTATTAATATCGGTGGATGGAGCTCGCACGCCAAAGCTGTCGTAAAAATGCAACCGTTACCAATTAAACTGGCTAAATATTTGCACTTGCCGGGTGCTAATTGATGGCTGAAACCCAGCAGCACGGAATGTCGGTCGATTAACCGGTCGGTAACGGTCGGCGGCAGCAAGACGCCACGACAACAATGCCGCGACCCGTATGCATAAAGGTCACAAATTAAATACCGCAACTGCTGCTGCTGCTACTGCATGCCCGAAACCGACAGATGGAGACCGATATTATTCCTTTCATCTGTCATCTGTCATGTAAACAGACAGGGTAAATTGTTGCCGTAAAATACCAAACCCCCATTGATATGCGTTCCCGAAAAGGGATGACGTTTGAATTGTAGTGCACGGCAAAACTGTGTCTGCAGCAGTTCGCACGAATGTCGGATTGATTAACGAAATTAATGAAGTAGAGGTGGTTTTGCATCGCTCGTGTTTGCACGCCCATGTTTTGCAACAATAGCAATTTTCCGGAACGATAAAAATCGAGCTTTCACCTATTGACACCATCGGCAAACAAATTAAAGATCCATAATCGATTCGGGTCACCTAGTGGCAGGCGTCGTTGGTGCGTGTGATTTGTTCGTCCACTTAAAAATAAAGTGTTGCATTTTAAATTTTCAAACGCTTCCGATTGAAACGATGACAAATAAGTGAAGCAGGTTTGGTGTTCGGATAAGCTGGATGAGAGATACAAAAACATTTCCATTAAATTGAGCTCAGTTCAGAAGCGCACAGTGTTCAGCGGTATGTTTTCCTCTTTAACATAGAGGAGAACGTTGTTTTTTTGCGTGCAATCATTTTTTATTCCCACTAAACTCATTCATTCTATTTATTTGGTGTTCCAAGCTGAGAAGAGGGTCGCGATTCGAACATGCAAACGAGCCCTGCTAGCAGTTGCAATGAATTTTCATTAGTGTCATCACGGTATCGTGCATATCCGAGAGTGGCCAGCGGCAATGTTATTGATGCGCTTGCACGACGATGTCTTGATGGTGGACACTGCATTGTTTGGCCTGGGTGGTTTGCGGTAAGCTGTGTGTGGGATGTTGGGGAACGATTGAAGTTTGATTAAAATGACATTGAATGTCCGCTTGATTATATGCATACCGTTGATGTACGCTTAAGATTTCATTCGAGTAATGAAAAAGTGATGAGTAAATGTTTTATAGCGTTTATTTAATAGTAGAGTCATATCAAGAGATTGCTAAGAGTTGTGTAGAAGTATTGTATAGCTGTTATCAATAAACTTTTGCTGTCGTAACCAGATGACAATCAAGAATTTGAAATATAGTGTTCAATAACAATAGATAGAGGTTATGAAATCAAAATATTTGCTGAAACTGATGCAAAAAAAAAAAACAAAACATCGAAATAGGAAATGGACCGGGCCGTTCTGCCGAACATTTTAATCAAATATTGTATTACATAATTTTAACGAACCTTTGTTATTGGCTGCATTCTAACGAGTTCGATTCCTAGAAAGTGTATGCAGAGTTTAGGTTTGTTAAATTTTTCCCAGAATTTCTCAACTCGCACCAGAATGCAGGGATGGGGAGTTTTGAAGTGCAAACCACAATATTTGATGTATTTACCACCATCTCCGGGGCATCATCGCTCAACTAAATTGGAAGCCTGTACGGCATTCGTTTGGCACTGCAAATATTTGCTGCACCGAACCCTAATCCGCACCGAATCCAATCGAAGTCAGTTTGGCCAGTACAAACAATAAGCTACCTTTGTACGGGACATTCGAGCATCAACCAAAAACTGCCAATTAGTTGGCAAACATGGAGTGTATTCCAAATAGTGTAGATACTGCACTGCAAGGGTAAATAGAAGTAAGGGAGACAAAAAAGGGCCAAACTCACTGTTATTTCATTTCAACGTTTGATTTGTTGTTCCAGAATAGTGGAGTGCAGGGTCGAAACATACTCTCCCAAGCGTTCGCTCACGTGGAATATTGTAATTGATTATTTTTTACCACCCAGTACGATCGATTTCCCGTGTAGTATTTGTTTTTTCGTTGCATTTTAAGCTGTGCGCTACGACACTGTTTGCTTACGCAATTGTTACTGTAATGCGTATCGATGTGAGCACGTTTATATCCTCGCTTGCACTAGCGCCATTTCCAAGTTACACATTTCAGTCGTGAAAGAATCTGCAGAGCTATCAGAATGCACAAAACCCCATAACTCGCTTCTGACATTCGATTGCAAACAACCGAAAAAGCTTGGGCGAAAGGCAAAGGTGCCATATTTTGTGTACGTTTTCAATTAGTGACGGCAAATTTTGAGCGAATAATCGGCCCAGTTCGGGTTTTGTTTTTTAAACCCCCGGTACTACCTGCGTTAAGCACAATACAAACAAACAAAACTGGAACATAAATCTGGCACCCGGGTGGGGAAGAACAAAACCAGAAAAATCGTACGAAAAACAGATGACGACAGGTAAACAAATGATTTCTCCACCCATCAATAAACCCCGGACAAGGGTACCAGCTACTGGCGCTGTTTTGGGCTGGTTGGAAAATTGTGGCTCGTATTTTACCTTTTCCGTTGTGCTGCCCGTATGAACAGTACCGTACAAAACAGAATAGGCATGCATTTCCGGTAAGTTTACCTTTGCACGCCTGGCAGGATTGGGTTTTGCCCCGTTTCGACGATCTTCTCCGGGAGTTCAATCTCGTTACGGTCCTATTGGGTGCAAAGGTAAAAAGACGAATAAAAATGCAAACCCATTTCGAAGGAAATATTGGAGATTTTGGTCTTTTTCTCATCCCGTTTGGTGTACGGGTGGTTTGTTTTTGTGTGTGACCTAGACAGTGACAAAGATCAGGAGCGTATGGGTAGGACAAGCCGTAAATAATGGAGTAATTTGAACCTGGTAAAAAGTGTAGATTGTCCGTGTTTGTTTATTGTGCTACTAGTTCCCGAGAGCATGCAAACTCGTATTGATGGTTGCTTCCATAGGTACAAATCGCGCTGGTGTTTTTCCTGTGGGACAGTGTTATGCTGTGGTTTAGCGCCATCCAACTCCACCCAAAAGCAGTAAAAACCTTTGCTTAGCGTAACCTGTGTGGCATTTTCACAATAAGTTTTCGCAGTCGTTCGTTTCGTTTCAAATCCAGCTTACATATCAATATTATTTCACTGTAGATTGTTAAATAACACAATACCGATAAACAAGAATCAACCAATGGTAATAGATTGGTGCAAGGGATCAACCGGTTTCTCGCATAGCCTAGTCTCGCGCGTTCTCTATTTCATGTATATCCTTTTCTCTTTATTTCCAGATCGCCATCTCTACGACAGTTTGCCGTTCGGGGTTTTTGTGAGAAACACGCGAATTTAAAAAGGTATGTCCACGCTTCTTTCTCTCCCAACAGTTGCATAAACACCATTAGAGCCACTCGGCCCAGTCCCGCCTTAATGGCCGTTCCCCGCGGCCCAAAAGAATCCAATTCCATTTGGTGTATTACATTTGGCGTGAGTTAGTCGCGTTTCTCTCTCTTGTTTTCACACCTGCGATCCATCTTCGGCGGAAAACGACGAAGCGCAGGAAAGTGAAAGTGATTTGAAAGGATCACGGGCAAGGCAACAAACAATCCTAAGCTTACAAAGCACAAAAGCACACATCTTCAAATCGATTTTCTCCTCCTTCCTGCGTGTGAGTGTGGAATGGGACTTGCTATAGTAAGGTACAGATCGCTACCAGGACATGCCGTTTATCGAAAATCAATTTCATCTTAAATCCATACCCATCCCTTCCCAATCAATCGCCCAGCATCGGGGGAGTTTACACAAACACACACACACACACAGTATCCAGGTTGTATAAAAAGACCACACCTGCCCATAGTGGGCGAATTTTCACGTGGTTGAGTGTTCCTTCGTCTTCTTTCTATCGACATTTTTCAGTTTTTCCGGTCCCACACTCATGCCTAGTGTTCCGTTCTTTGCTACGGACGCGTGGCACATCTTCGTGGGCCCGAGTGATTTGAGAATGAGAAAAATAAGAAATAAACAACGGACAAAAAAAAATGTAAATCGCCTTCCATTCGCTGGCAAGAGAAATGTCCCCAATTCGCACACCGACGATTTAGAGGATGGAACCGTGGCTTGTTTGCCGGTCCCGATTGCCTGGGTGTAGTAGTGAGCAGTAGTGGGTCATGATGGCGTTCGTTCGAAAGGACACGAACTCGAACCGGATTGTGTACGCGGATGTGTTAGTTCAATCCTGGTCGCCTGTTTTTTTTTTTGCCGAGCCGCTCGAAAACCACCCTCGAGAGGATTTGTGCGGACGGAAATCTACCGGCTGAATACGGTTGAGAAATGAATCGGAACACATCATGCTTTTTGCATTTTTCTTTCCGCGAGCCCAGCTCTTGCTTCCCGGCCGAGATTCGATGGGTCGGATACAAAACATTTCCTCCACCACCATCGCCACTGCTGTGCCAGACAGCCCGTGCCCGGTGTGATTTCGAATTTTGAAGGCTTTTGGGGCGACAAGGACGACAAATTCCCTACAAGCGCGCCGGATGATGTCGGCAACTTGCTTATAGACTGTGGCTGCTGCTTATGTTATCGAAATTTTCCGTTTTCGGTACGGCGTCCTTGACGATCGTTCTGGGAAATTCGCCCAGTGTGTCTGCGAACAAACGGGGCGAATCACTATTTTTGTTCGATAAAAATTTGGAACATACAGCAGCAGCAGCAACATCAACAGCAGAAAGCATTTCGGGAGGAACGCCGCACAGGAAAGCCTTTCTGCAAGATTGACGCTTTGTTACGCGAGAAAGTACTGACAGCTGATGACAGCAAACTGGTACGATGGTGGCGCACTGGTGGAGAAGGACAAATTGATGGTGGAGCTGTGCTTATTCTTAGCCCGAGGAGAACGGGATTGGAGGATGAGTGAAAGAGAAAGAAGCAAATGATGGAATGCTGGGAAGAAAAAGATGGGTTTTCGAGCAGAATGGTTAGATTAATCCGGTACATTCAATTTGCCTTGCCGCGAGTTTGTGCTGCTGGAGCTGATTTCTTTGGCGAGTATTTTTCCTGGTAGGATTTGCTTAGTTTCTTTAGGCCGGTGCGCACTTCAATCTTAATTTTATTATTTATTTTTGTCTTCCTTTCATCCAACAGATTTGCTGTTATGTTGCTTTTCGTTTCAAACACACACACACAAAAAGTGTACGTCAAACTGCGGAGCTGGAAGAAAAAGTAAATTGAACGCAAAATCGATTCATTCATACCGATAAATGTTTACCGAAGCAATGACTGATTGACTGAGGCTGTCTGTGTGTGTGTGTTTTTTTGTTGTTGTTACTTTCCTGTTGTTTGTTCAACATCAATAAAGCACTTGGAATGCTTTCGTTTGCTGATTTTACCATTGTTTGCGTCGCTCCATGGGGTTTCAATCGTGTGACCATCTGCCCTATCCCTGGTTAGCTGGCTTTTTTTCTGTTTGTTTTCCATTGCAGCATTTGAGTAAATGTGGCGAGAAAATGCGAGTCTAGTGGTAAGATTATCTTACTAGCAGTTACTTTTATTCTTTTACGTCGTTGTAGGAGTTTTTTTTGGTTCCTTTTCTTTAACATTGTTTTGGTCGTTTTGCGTTGGATGTACGGTTGTATCAGAAGATCTGACGCCTCTGCGTCTCCATGCGTTTTGTAGAGTGAGTGAAAATAATGAATTAGATTTGCGTCCCACTGGCGCCAGTAGTTAAGATGTCCGGCTAGGGCGACCTAATCCCGGGGTGTGGAACTAGCGTTAATAGGTTCCCATTAATTACTTCTTCGATCGATGTTCTGCATGTAGTTGTCGTTATCGTGGACGAGGTCAGGACGTGGTTAGGACATGGGAAGATGAAAAAGGAAGATAGTTCTCTTTCTGTTCATGACACTTAAGATTTTAATCAATTGAGCGCTTGTGATAAATCATTTCTGTGACATTTTTAGATAGGTTTTAAGTGGAAAAGCTTCTTCTGACTATAGTAGTATTGGTTAGCATCCAGAATTCTAGCGCATACCTCAAAATCTATGTAGTTATCGGTAGGCTATGTAGTTATGACCCCAGATAGATGAAGTTTTGGTTGACTTCAGAGCTACAATGAGCTACCTGCACATAAATCAGTGTTTGGAGCCACCATCATTTAGGGTTTTTCCTCGTTAATCTAGAACCCGAGTGCCGCCTGCTCGATTCTGCAAGGCTTCTGCTACATAGAAGAGCCTCAAATCAATGATGTCTATGTTCAGCTTGTGCCAGGATCTGGATTGACGTTTAAAAGGATTTTGATGATAACTTATATATAGACTCTGCGTAATCTATGTTTTTAATCTTACGTATTTTATTTTAACACTTTCCGAATACAAAATAACCATGGACATTTTTTCAATCAAATAGCAAACCATCGATAAAGTTTTGTTAACATTTTAATTGTGGTTAGAGTTCGTCTCTATGCTTTACCGCGTTATGGCGTGGCCGGTGTGCTCATAAATATTACATGCATTTTCCATGAAGCGCTGCACTGTTCACCATGCGGCGTCGTAAACGGTTCAAGCTGCAATTCATAAAACTTTACACAAACATGTTCCCCGTACAGCTATCAGCGCACAGCCGATGATAGTGGAAGCCTTTTTCACCACGGCGTTGCCGCGTTGTTCTGCACTTTCACCGTTACGTGGTGGCTTTTTATTAATTCGGATAGAAATAGCTATAATTATAATTTACGATGCGCCGGGCAAATCGAGACTGAAAACTTTGGAAACTGTCAAGAAGGGGGGTTGTTGTGAGAGCGGCAGCATGGTGGTAAATTAATAAATGCCTTTTGCTACGCTGACGTCTCGTGTCTGTTGGTGGCGAGGAAACGCCGCATACGCGATGGTTAGCTTATTCGGAAGCTAAAATCACTAGACCACCACCGATTGCTGCCGTGTGCCGTCGGTCGAACGACCGAAACACGCGCGGAGCTTGATATCTGTACACCCGAGCGCGCGTGTGGCAATGACGGAAAGAGCGCGAGCTTGTTTTGTCAATAGTTTCAGCGTGTTTCGGTGATTAAATCGTGTTTGTGTAACTTTCGCACACGGGCATTACGGCTGTGTGTGTGTGTCGATTTCTTTGCACCATCTTGGGTGGTGTGTTTGCGAAAAGGGAAAATAAAGTATGACTCAAAATAGGTGAAGCCAGCCACTGTCTGTGCCAAGTTACACGCAACGGTTTGTTTAAAATCACCGTCAAAGCTTAAAAGATTGTGAGCGGAGACCTCTAGGCTTACTGTTCCTTGTTGTAGATTTTCCTCAGCCAAGGTACATTGTCGGCCGCATGTGTTGGTGCACTGTTGGTGGCTTCACCCCGTTGTGTGAGTGGGCAGCTTGGCCCGGCTGCTCGTTGCCTGTCTTATATTAGCTCGACGGGAGGCGAAACGCAACGTTCCGCCCTGTCTGCGGAACATTATTTTTCCCTTTGATTCAAGTTCCCTGAACGGCCTTTCGCGTGTCATCGGCGTCAAAATGAAACTACGGCCATCTTATCATGCAGAAAAGAAATTTCAAATCCAATCAAAAAGTTCTACACGAGACGGGGAACTCGAACTCGTGTCGCTCTCTAAACTCTTTCCGGCAAGGGATGGAAGCGGATGGCAATGATTAGGAGAGGGGGGGAGGGAGGCGTTATTTTTTTCCTTTGCTTTTATTTTATTAAGCAACTTTGAAGAAGAAAAGTGAAAGAAATAGGCAAATTGGATTGGAAGATTAAATAACAAGCAAACTAGGACACGTACCAGTGATGATGTTTTTAGGTAAAAGTTTGCATGTAAGTCGGGAGGAAAAAAGATGGATAACGAACATAAAGCTAGGGAAGAAAAAAGTTTATTGTTTATGAGTTAAGTTAATTTCATGCACATCTAAAGCACACGCATACCATCAAACAAAATCTGCTCTTCATTGTGCTGATCTTCGTGTTGTTGATGAGTGATAGTCATCTAAAAGTCCGAAGAGATGATCAAAAAACCCCTGTTTACAATAGTTTCTGCACTGTGTACGAAGCTTGAAGTTAGTGTCCGTAAAGGATGCCACAGAAAATGTCCACAAAAAAAGATCCGGTCAAGAATGTTTGCAGAGCCACGGTATGATAGCAGCACTTATTTGAGCTTTCTTTGTTGTGTTAATGCAAGCACGACAACAATGACTGACAAGTGCATGATAATCGGAAAAATAAGTCATCAGCAACAGTCGTCCGCGAGCCACAAGGGTAAGTGAGCCGTCGTCTATCCGCCTCTCATCCATCCATGTCGCAAGCCACCGGGTGAGCGCGGTTCCGGCTTAATAGCGTAGGCGGGTTGTGCTGTCATTTTTCGCTACGTTTACCTACTACAAAGAACATCCCTTTTCTAACTTGTCCTTCGAAAAAAAAAAAAAATAAAATAAAGAAGCGAAGCGACATGAACGCTGGTGTCAACACCTTCATCCGGTGGTACGATCCGGGCACATTCCTTCCCAGGTTACAGGCCTCAGGATCGACGATGTATAAAAATAAAGTCATGCCTGGATCGTTAATTTTGTCGGCGCTCCTTCCGGAATTTACGGTCAATTTATGGTTTGCTGCGGCCGGTAAGGGAGCAGGGTATCATAGAGGAGGTACGGAAAAGCTGTCTCCAAGCGGGCCGGAAAGTCGCGAGGACAATGTTGTGTCGCCGCGTTTCTACTACGTTTTTTTTGCGAACGAAGCAAGTATGGGAGCCGCGAGACAAGGTAACAGAAACGGCGGAAGCACTTCAACGGAGGAAACTAGGTGAATTTCAGGTGAAGAAGAAATGTAGAAACCGACCCGAAGGTGTCCATGTTATCAGCAATAATAAAACTGGTTATCGGCGAGCACCCTAGAAACGGAAGGGTGTGAAGAGACGCCATCTTGACAGTGGGCCACCAGCGGGACGGAAATGTTGACGACGCGCGTACGTACGTCAGCAATCAACCGCATCCGGATGCCTTTATATTATCCTTCCGGGCGCATCCAGGACGTGTGCTGGTGGCAGTGCTGTTTGTTTATTTTCGCTGTGCCGTTTTATTTTGCTGTTTTGTCGGTTTCACCCGAGACGTCGAAGGTTTAACGCGCCGATAGCTTGTGGATTGATTACCGAAGCAGGCGCTTTGAAGCCATGTTTGTGTCCGTGTCCGAGTTGTCGGAGACGTACGCCGAGATAGCATTCGTGTGTTTTGTTGCCAAATGCTTACGAGCAGCGAGTGCGTCACTATTGGATAAAGTTTCGTTCCATGTAACGATTACGATGCCTGAAGCATTTTTGGACGATTAGGTGCGTAACGTGGGGCTTAATATTTTTCGATAACAACCGGATGGGAAGCACACGTGCCTACAGCTCTCCAGCCATCCAGCGCAGGTTGCTGGAGCTCCTTACGTACACTTATTGATGACAGCGAGCTTGATTGCGGAGGTAATTTTCTTGTAAACGCCCTCCGTGGCGACTAATCTACGAAAAGCGTTTTTCTATCTATCTGTAAGCGTTGTTTGTGCGCGCCGTGTCGATAAAAGCGTTTACGGGCGGTATGGTTGCTCATGCCCGTAGGCTAAATTTAGCTGCACGTCAAGAAAAATGTCCAGCGCAACGAAAACCGGAACCAGTGTGTGAGTTTATCTATGTTGACACAGTTGTGACAAGCTGCCCGTAGGTGCACCCTGATAAGAATGCACTCGATTCAATTCGAATCGTTCGAAGCGCTTGAGTGTAGACTGTGTGACCGTGCGTATCTGTTTTATTGTATCGATAATAGACGGACCAATGGGCGATAAAGAGCTATTGCTCAATGTTTGTTCTGTGGCTGGTTGCAATCGCAACGGGAAGGTGACAAAATGAAACGGGCCTCTTTGCTGTCAGTTTGAAAGATCGTCTGATAAGAATGCTCTCAGCTGGATGGGTTTGAAATGTCGCCTGAGGAAACACTCGTTCATCGAACCATTGATGGCTTTGAAATGAACGTAAGAAGTTAGAATACTGATAGCTTAAGTCGATTATTATGAAACATTGAAGCAATCGTACGTAATAACGTAATAAGAGAAGAATTGTGTAATTTTCTCAACATATCTGGACCTCAAATCAATAGATAGTGTTGGTACATAAGGTTGAAAATAACAAAAATCTAGCTTCATAGACAATCATAGACCTCATTCGAAGCGATATTCTCAAATAAATATCGTGAAGATAGCTTGTTTATGTACATCCTTGCTTTGATCATGTTAATGCACAACCGTAGAACACGCTTCAGGTTGAATGCTTGATGCTTAAACCCGCATAATTGAATCAAACAATCCTGTGCATCACTTGGAAAGCTGTGCCGATCGTAGTTTTGTTTGTTGTCTTTTCTAATTACCGAACCATGTACAGGAGTAAACAGAGTTCCTACAAAGTCACTGCTTCGGACACGTAGATTTATGCGGTCAGATTCTAACAAATCAACTCATTTCCTGCTGTGCTGTGGGTCCCTGCCGGACAGCAATATTTACCACCGTGTGGTTGCGTATTTATGGTGCTTTACTGTTGTTTGTAATGTCATCTACCCATCCTGTTCCATCAATATTCCATAAGGAAAGCTATACACCAACGGGTACGCTAGAGTGGGGCACACTACACCCACACAGCATTGGTACGATAAATCATGCCCATGCCCGAACATACGTACGTACCGTCCGAGAGAGAGAAGTGCACCAGTAAACGTTAATTTCCGAGCTTTCTTCATATTTTATGCTAACGTCCAGCGAACGGTCATACCGAGGTGGAGAGAGTGCGAGGAATTCCGGTGGGCAGACTGTAGGAAGGGACGGATCAACAAAGTTACACACCGGACACCAAAGCACGTGAACGCAAAATACAATCTGTGGCAAAAGTCTGCCGGTGGGGTGATATTGCAGTGATGATGATGATGGAATAAGAAGCACGAAACACATCATTCAGAAATTCTAATTTCAACTAGTAGTGCAGCAAAAAAAAAAAATCAGACGAAGAACCAACCTTACCACCAGGCTACGTACCGGTAGTAGTGGTGTGTGCTGCACATTCGGGTGTGCATTTATGCATGAGTGAATAAATAAAAGCTGTTGCCCGGGTCGTGGATTTCCGAGTGCTTCCTGCACCGATGCAAACCATTCAACCGGACAGTTTTGCCAGAAATCGAGCATCAACGCAGCAACGGGGGAAAACGCTGGCAGTCGACGGTTTGGGACCGTCGGTAAGCAAGGATAATTTATTATGCTCCACTTTAAGCCACGTTCAACGCCACGAAGCGAACGGTGAAACTAACCACAAAAGGCCGAACCACCACCCCGCAGCATGTGTGTGTGTGTTTGGAAGAGAAGGAGAGAGCTAGTAGATGGAATAAGGATGCAAGTTTGCAGGGCTGCACGTTTGACGCACGCCGTGTTGATTGCATGCATAAATTGAATATTACTACCACCGGAAGGGCCCCCCCTTTTTTACTTGGGTGCTGGAACTGAGTTCTGCATTGCACGTGTGTGTGTCTGTGTGTTGTAAAGCAGCTTTATTTCCCCGTTTTTCTGATCTGCTTCTTGAGTGAATATTTCTTCCAAGTAGCTTTACCACGCAGAAGTACCTCGTTAGGGTACCAGCGAACGCTGTAGTAGTATCAAAAAATGGATGGCAGTGCATTCATCTTCACGGGCTCAGGAAAGATGGGTGGCACAGTTTTCCTGCTATATGTATATCCTTCGCATCACTTCATCTAGGATTTTTTTTTTCTCCACCCACTTCGTAATTTCATCATTTCCTTGGGTAATGTCACGGGTGTAATCCTTCGATGGTGGAGCGAGAAGATTGAATGAAGTGTTTCTGAAAGCTGCTTTCCTTATTCCGCTTCCATTGTTTTCTCGTGCTACGTTTCGGTCGTGCGTTGTATATGGTCACAAATAAACTACACTAACTCAAATAGCGAAAACCGTCCACAAGTACATCGACTCGCACACGCACACACTTGAAAGCAGCCGGCTCAAACAGGCTTCTAGGACGAGGCTCACAACGAAAATGGGAGCGAATGGAGAAACTTTTGCGCCCTGTGGGTTCCGCAATGCAGTAGAAAATGTTTGCCACACCAAGCAACGTTACTGCTCGTTAAGGGGTCGAGTTTATCTACATCGAGCGCCGGTTTGGGTGGACTAGAGCGAATTGTGCCGAGATCATCATGCTCAAACGCTGTCGTCAGCAGCGGATTCGGTTTTGGTGGGTACGAGCGGCACTCGCCTCTCCAGAAAAATGTAACGAACGATTCCAAATCCAATCGGGCATGTCGGACGTATTTTTGGTGCGGCTGATTAACGCACCTACCAAACCAATGTGTGCACCAATCGACTAAAAGCGAAACGCCAGGATCATACGTTTGGGTGTGAGCTTATCAATCGTTTGCTTTCGTGCTGGTACTATTCTTCTGTTGCAGCGTACAAAAACGCTCACCGGACTGTACTTTGCCGTTTTCACCTGCGGGTGATAATACCATTTCGGCTGGCACTGTGTCCATACGATCACGGTTCCTGAGCGTCCAATTTTAATTCCTAACACTCTCTTACTAGCATGGTCTATTCGACTTCTATTAGAGATCGCTCGCAGCAGTGTACGTTGTTCATCATCTGTTCGATGCATGGGCCGGTAAGAACCTAGTGCTCTCTCCTGTGTAATTCACCGTCCTCAGGGTTGGTTCGTTATTCACCGTGCTTCGGCAGGAACCGGTGCACCGGTGTTGGCCAGTATGATTTTACACGTCCCGGTTCGGGGCAGCAGTAATGGGCAGCACAACGTAGCAGTTCTGCTACCGAAGGTGATTTATGATGAGTAGCAGTAGGCACGATGCCCCGCGGAGTGGATTGTAAAGCTGAAACTGAACCTCCCACACACGCTGACTTTCGGTCGGTTCTGCCACGGTGCGATGGATGGAACGAAGATGGAAGCTCTATTTGACTGCCGGCAAGAATCGTGTGTTGCCACCGTGTGCAACACACGATGGAGTTGGGAATTTGGCACAGGTGTGCTGTAAAGAGGCTGCTACAAACATAACAGTTGCTGCTGGGCACAGAAGGTGGGACGTGCCTCGGCTTAAGGTTGCTGTGGTCGGTGGTTACACAAGGTTCGTTCTGCGCCTAGGCAGCGGAATTTTATTACAACAAAAAACACTATTAGTTTAAAGTATGCAGCAAAGGTGAATGTGAATTGAAGATTTTCCAGTAATAAATGTCACGGGAATAAAAGTTTAATAAACATTATTAAACATTCTCACAGTTGTAACGTTCTTTCATTAAGCATTTATTGCGGATTTCTAAGTTACGGCGTAGCGACAAAGGCACAGCACCGACTGACGCCATTCTGCCGGCGCCAAGTTACCGCAAATGTCTTTCGATTTTTTGCACTCGCATCAAATTACATTTCATCGGCACGTTAAAGGTACTGGGAACGACCGTATTTAGTATACCAGTACAGTTGAAACTCCCTGATTGTGGTTTCCGTTAATCAGTTGTGGTAAACGCATGCCAATGGATCAAACATGGAAGCTGAACGGTGCAAAAAGGTTGTAAACAATGATGTGCTTCGCTGTGCGTCGTATAGCAACGACCATGCGTTGAATTTAATCATTGAATTTAATTTCACCGAACATTTTTCTATGCACTAAGATTAACTATTGGAAAGCGACAGGCAAACATCGATTCTTCCGAATCGACCACACAACTTGCTTTCCACGAACTGACATAATTCCAAACCGAACATCAAAAGGGATAAATACGTGTACTGCTACGCAACATAATAGTGAAGGTGGAATTACTTGCGCATATGTCCGGTCCAGCACACGACATGCATACCTTAATGACCGAAAGTTGTATCCATTCTCTAAATCCCAAAGTAATGTTTATCCTTTCCCAGAAACAGGAGGTGGCAGTAAACAAATGCCCCGTTTCCAACAGCGAAAACACGAACGGAAACTAATTTTGATGCAACCGAAAAAGGAAAACGACGCCTGGTGGTGGACAGATTAGTTGTGCCGGTGCCGGTGAAATTACCTTCGGGAAAGCTTTCAATGGGTTTGCTGGTGATGGTGGTGGACGCATCCACTAGCGCTACCCGCAATTCCCATTGATCTTGGGGTGTTGCGTGTGCAATGCGTGTGTAAGCTGTGGGAAATTTCCATTAATAGCATTGATGCGTTCTGCTGCCATTTACCGCGACAGCGTTACCTTGTTGAGGTTTGCCTGGGGGTTGCTTTTTGTTGTCGTATGTCGATTGAAACACTCTGGCCGTAGAGTGCGGTGCCGGTTTTGCAACGTTAAACTTTGGTAGTACCTTTGGATGGTGTACATCGGTACGGTGCGACTATTCAAGGTTTGACCGTATTTAGTTGGTTTTTCGTGTTCGCCCGTATCCCTATACGCTATGCACTTATAAACCCTTCGATGTGCCTGCAGTAGTGATTGTATTTTAAGGTCTTTCAGAAAATAGTTTTAATCTATTTGTATCACATGAAAAGTGCAAGGAAAAGTTGCGAAAAACATTAGGTTTCAACTGAAAATGATTTTTTTTTTTTAAGATTTTAAAAATTTTCTCCACGCAAAAAAGCTTGCTCTACACGCTAAGAGTTAATGCCGTTTTCTGCGATCCATGTGTGAATCACCGGGATGACCTTCAGTGGTACCTGTAAAACGACCGTTTATGTTTACCAGCAATTGCATTACGACAAGCTTTCTGCCTCTCTTTTTTTCTGTCGTTTGTTGCTCACGCGCGCTCAAACTACGCACAGTTTACTTTGCTGGCCTTCACTTGGCGGCGGCATGGATGGCCAGCTCACCGCCAGGTCTGCATGCACCTGACCGCATCGAACAGTTTCGCACTGCTATGCACCGCGCTGCATATGGTTAGTACGTTTTTTTGTTTGTGTACACGACACCGTACCTGTCGCCGCATGTTGGGCCGGATCTGCAGCATTAATGCGATAAAACATCCCAGCTACCACGCACCAGGGACTCGGCGAGCTTGCAAAGCTTGGTGTGGACGATTTTCCATCTCAATTTTTCTTTTAGGTCGTATGCATATCTCGTTCGAATTATTCACCCTTGTTGTGCAGTGTGTGTGTGTGTGAGAGAACATCGGGAGAAAATATTTTTCCCATCAACCGGTGATAAATGTGTGCTTTAGAGTGAGAACAGAATGGGGCGTACATGGCTGAAATGCACGGCATCACCGTTTACGATTTATCCTTCGATTTATGTGTCAAGGCAATAATCTATGAGTCATTTTCATGCCACGCAGTCGGGTTTTTTTTTTTCGTCTTCTGTGTTTCAATTTGATTGCTAGCGAGCACTTTGCGATATTGGCGAGTGTAATGCGACTTGTGCGTTAAATCGCTTCACAGCATGGTTGGACAAACGTTAGTGAGAAGTAAATAAAAGCATTAATATCTGGACACCGCACATAAAGTAGATCCAGATCATGGATTGATAGGATTTTGCTGGAATTAACACAGTTTTTGCACAATTTTCAAAATGATCTCACTGCAGTTCTGTCGATCGATCGGTGCAACTTGAATCGTATTATCAATTTTTGATAAATTAATCTCAACCGTTTTTTGTATGTGCGTCCTCAGGAACTTCAAATTGTGATCCGATTTTACGTTCAGCATATTTGTTGAGCTAATTCCTTTTCATTCGCAGTTCCCATACGTGTGGTGGTTTATTGTGGCCTTTGTTGTACACTTTTTTGTTGTTGTTGCTTCGAATCTTATAGGATCTCTGCACAAACAACGGTTTGAACGGTCTATATGACTCCTCTCTATACAAGACCTACTAACGATCAAGGACACCGTTTGCAATATCTAGTTAATCTGCAGTCTAACAACCCGCTTACCAGCTGAGCTACAAACAGAGGCTTCCTTCTGCACGATGAAAGCTATCGTTTGCCTGTCCCAAAAAGGGTTCCAATCTCGACGTCCTGAGAGTTGCAGCTTTTTTGTGTGTGTGTGTGTGGTGTGTTGGTTCGTCGTACACACGTCGCGAGGGACTGACACAACATGGCTAAAAACATTGCTTTATTGGACCTTTATCCACCTTTCTCCCTGCGAGGGTAGATGTATGCAGTAAGAGCAGAGATTACTCCACTACATCCGTGTTCGCGAGTGCGAGCAGTTGATCATTTTTCTTCCACTAAATTGCGCATCGGTATTGGCACGTTGGCAATGTGAAAAGGAACAAACAGAACCACGAAAGATTCCGGAGGTTCGCCGTATGTAAATGTAGTTGGGTCGTCGTATCGTACTCGTGGCTCTGGCAAAAAAAAAGAGGTACGACGTGAGCGATGAAGATAGCAACTGTTTCTAGCTTTTATTTCGCTTCTCGTACCTAACACGGTTACCACACTGCACTGTTTTTCGATATAAAACGTGCTTCAATGCTTTCGCGTGAGTGCCGCACCAAAACGCACGCCAACACATGGGGAGCGTGTCAAACCGCGGCTAAATCTAAACAATATGTTGCATAATCTCTTTCTCTCCCTCGCGTAACGTATTCCGATGTGTAAGGGTTCCGCTACGGCGCAAGGTTCTGCAATTCTTCCCTATCGGGGCAGGTAAAGCCTGGAAGATAAACCCACCAAGGAGGACTCGGGATATATGGAGTGTTGGTTATATTTTATGACTTCGCTGCTACTGCTTTTGTACGCGGTCGTTGTGGAGCATGGGATTCTGATGGAAAACGGTTTCCATTTCGAACCCAGCGGATTGGTGCGAGACGCACGCGAAGCAAAAACAAAAACACAACGACAAAAGGATGCAAATCCCCCAACTTACAAATAAACGTTGGGTGCACCGGAAAAGCGAGAATCTTGAAGCAAGCGTGCTCCGAAAGGGGTTGGGAAATGATATTATTATTATGTCCCTCTCTCTCTCTCTCTCTCTCTCTCTCTCTCTCTCTCCTCCCCACCTTCGCAACGTCGTGTACAAACAGCACCCAAAAACTTCCTGTATATGATGTCTGTGCAACTCGCACGCGGCACCTCGATGGTTATGTTGTATGCAAATATATGCCAACAGTGGAACCAGCCGGGTTGCTGCAAAGCAGGAAAACTGCGGTCCGCTAGCACAGCATACATACATACTGTATTTTATAGTGTGTATGTGTGTGCTTGTGCATTGTGTTAGTAGATCGCGAACGCGCTGGGGTCCGGTGAGGATTTTCCTAGAATGCCATAATCGTTATCGAGATAAAATAATTTCTATCTTAGTTGTACGTGTGTTTTGTGTGTGTGTGTATGTGTGTGTTTGTGCGAGAGTAAATGTACGCTAAAAGTACTCGGGTAAAAGGGTTCGGGGCAACCATGTTGTGTGAGTTGTTGATATCTTTGGGAGATCACGAATGGCTTTTCCGGCATGGGCTTAAGGGATATTCCCTGGGCTTGTACGTGGCTGTGTGTGTGTTTGTGTGCGCCTCGGAACGGGGGTAGGGGCTTTTGTGTGTTTTGGCACAAGTGCAAGAAAAATTCAATTTTCCTGATGGCTTCCTCGATGGCAACTTTGGCAAATAATTGATGGGTTTGCACTGGATGCATATTTTGTCCGATTATCAGACCGGCAAAATAAACAGCATTTGTTGAGTGGATGTGTGTTTATATGTTTTGTTGGCGCGTTTTTTTCTTGTTTGTTATTATTTTTAACTGCAGACATAACGTTCCCGTGAATCGACGGGAAGTTTGTTAGTTTTACTGGCAAATATAATTTTGGCACAATTTGCACAACTATTTCATGCATTTACAGAGCTTTTATAACTGTTTTAATGCAACTAACTATTTTATTTTATAGCGGTTGTATTCTGTGTGTAGCACCAAAGTAGAAATAGACGAAAATTTTAACTTCTGTATTAATTTTTGATAAATTATTTGAAGTTCTATTTTACATATAATTCTTAAAAAAAAGTTCACTTCTCTCTAGTAATTTAGTTATTGAAGAATTTTCTCAACATTGTACGATTCAGTTCAGGGTTAAAACTGTTGCAAGCCATCCAAATGAGATTTTACTCAACTTAAGATTCTTGCTCGAAAAAGACTCGATAAAATTCAAAACCACTCAACGAAAGTATCGATCTGCTGTAATCCTCAGCGAGTGTCTCAACTTAAGAAGGAACTGTGAAGCGTTTTTCATGTCAATTAAAAACGGCTTACACTGTTTAACTGGCAATTAATGATTCTGTCTGCCTAGCAATTAATTTACGCTCATTTGCCGCTGGTCGATTAAGCGGCGTAATTGGCTTCACCACCAACGCAGTTAGTTTACCGTGCGATAACTTCCGTGTTGACACATACCCACCACCGGAGATGCCTGTTCCTGGTTCCGTTTTCGCCCGTCGGGAGTGGCACCAGACGGAAGCGAGCGGGTTGATATGTTTGTTGACTGTCTCCGTCGTCAGCACATCATAAATATTCCGACACACCGATGCATTCTTCGTGCGCTTACTCTCTCCCGTAAGACCGGCACCGATACTCTCAGCCAACTGGGGAATGAAATGTAAATTGAAACTGTCGCTTGTGGCAGAGCGTGTATGTCTTCCATACTTCGGCTGCCTAGTGTCGGGATGCTTGGGAAGGATGTGCCACTAACGAGACGGGACAATACAATTCGGTGCGCTGCACCGGAACGCAATGAGCTGGAAGTGCATTATGCTGGTAGTTGTATAATAGTGTGATGTGGATGTGTGTACTCTTGAGGTGACATAATCATCCGGGAGGCGTATCATCGGGATGAAGATGTTAAAATAACTTACATTTGCATCCTGTAAAGAAGGCACAAGCAAAGGAGCACGATGCAGCGATTGTTTGTTGAGTTGAAATCTGAAGTACGTTCTGTGCACGAGCGATGAGCTGCTAGCGATGGCAGTGATTTTCTTGCGTTCATTGTCGTTTTGCCCGAATTCTTCGGTTGATTTTAATTACGAGATACACTGATGAAAGCGTACGATAGCACACACTCGATGAGGTTATCATTTCCACGCTCATTGTACGTGACATTGTAATGATTAAAGCATACTTAAGAAGCCAAAGTGTTGCAGTTGAAAGATCGCTCGGCTTGGTAGAAGAATAGAGCGTCCTCCATTCTTCAAGCCTTTTCATACACGCGCTGAAGTTCAAATAAGAATATTACACAAAAGCGACCGCAAGTTACTACTACTGGCTGTACAGTACGGTGCGCAATGAGCTACAGTGGGCGCATAGACGAAGCTTTTCGAACTCATTAAATCCCTCTACACAAGCGACTTGAAGATGGACGGCAAGGAGCGTATAATAACCCCGGTCAGTATGACGAATGCAATGACGAAACCAATTAAAAACCCGGGAGCGTATGAAGCACACGCAAACAGCATGAAACTCCAACAAAGAAGTTAGATTGAAATAGAAAAACAAACTAACCACGGTCGTAAAAACCGGACCCTAATGGCAAGCTCACGCAAAGGCGCACACGGAGGCTCCGTAAATAAGGCTGCTTTGTAAATCCCGTAAATGAACCGGTGAATAATGGAACTGTGTGTGTGTTGCAAATGGACCTCCGTTCCACACTTGGTACCGGTAGTGGCCGGGCGTCCGGCGTTCCTGGAAGCAAGCTGTCGCATTTTGGAGCAATTGAAAGCCATCCCGCCGGAAAGCCGGCCCAGGATATGGATGGTGTGTTGCCAAATAGGTGAAGGAAGCTGCCGGTGTGCTGCTCGTCTCCTGGACCCGGCTCCAGGCGAACACGAAAGCGATTGCTAGAAGCGGTTGTTACACACGGTCAGAACAAGACCGGAAGACGCTTTGAAATGATGCACTAATTGAAGCAGTGCTTGCAGTGTAACGTGTATACGCTAGAATATGAAGCTTATACACCGCCCTGGTCACTGCCCGGTTCTATTCATCGAGCCGGGTGCGTTATCCAGCTGGGTAATGGATGGCCGGAGCATGGCAACCGGAGACGATCGTTTGCGGTTGGTCCGAGTTGTTTGGCTTTAAATTCCGGTGCATAAATCTTTACGAGAACTCTAATCACAGGCCGCGCTTCGTCCCGCCCGCCCCGTACCGTTTGGATTATTTTCCCTTCGGCTTTGGACTTTGATTCAGATAAACAAACGCTTGGACGTGCTGTTTGGGTTGTCTTGCTTCTTCGTAAATCAACATACAGCTCCGAAACTGGGCAACCGCTATAAAGTCACACTCGCCTTCAGCCGCTTGAAATGAACTCCCGGTACAGTGCAGTCGGTTTATTCGGGTTTATTTATTTATGGTATTAGACTTAAAGATTATATTTCCATTATTCACGGCGCAAAGGCCATCTTTCTTTTACGAAGCGGTGTGTATTGCTTAAACCATTCCGTACAATTTCCGTTGCTCCGTTGGAGGTTTTATGCATGCGAAGGTCACTCTGCGTGGAGTTTGATGTGCATTTGGTTGTGCAATATTTATGAACTGTTCAGTTGCATCGGCCCGTACCGAGTCGGATCGCAAGTGCCAATTAAAAAGAAGAAACACAAACACAGGAAGATTCACTAGAATTTTGTTTATATTTATTTTTTTCACAACAAACCACATCCATGACAGTGCAGTGATTACGCTGTCCGCTAGAGTGCGTTCAATAATTGTACCGTAAATAATGCACTTAAACGAGGATGCACACATCGGTCACGGTGAGCAATAAATCTTTTGATGCAAGCGCAACAGGAGCACCATTAATTAGGCGTGCACCCGTGTTGGTTTCGGGTTGGCTTTGTGTGAC
>KZ062190.1:142888-184352 GCA_002091835.1 Anopheles maculatus
GTGTACACGTCCGCGACGTGTGCTGGTTGTGCGGGAAGTGAATTACGATCGTCATCAGCGCACATCAGCAGCACGATTGTGATGTGGGCAATGTTGCTTTTTAATAATGCACAGTCAAAGTTTTAAATGAATTTGAACCATCACTCATCGCATTCCTGGCGTCGCCTTCTGTTCTGTGCGGCACCGAATCGTCTACCGTGGCGCGCACTGTGTGTTGGTAGCGCAGACAATCAATCCAACCGCGAGGGTCGCGTGTTTCCCTGATTAATCAACCCTTTTCCCAACCTCTGTGTTCCCCGGGTGCTCCGGTTTTTTGGGAGAAAGTTTCACCGGCATATACACGGGTCCCACGGTGATATCTCGTTCCGAGCCCGCTCGCTTCGAACCGTCTGGCTCGAAGGCAAAAGATTCATCCCTACCGCGTGGTATGGATGTGGTACCGGCGTGTACGTATGCTGTGCCGGTTCACACACACACACACACACACACACACGAGTAAAACTCGCGACGTGAACCCATAATTCATCGAAAACAAAACATATTTTTAATCGTGAAATTGAAACAGTCCACACCACACTGCCAGCCAAAGCCGACGTCCTGACCGAGCCCCGGACACTATGGTACTCGGGTGTTGAATCTCGCCCGGTGCTACGGCGTTTGACTCGTAGCATAAAAATCGAGGTTTTATAGACTGGCTTCCCCGTTCTGTGGTGCGTCTTGGTGCGGGATTTCTCGTCTGGTACGGTCGAGGTCTGCTTTGCCAAGCACGGCAGGGTCGATACTCCCGGGCTTACTCATTGTACGCGCGAGTGTATGTATGCTTCTCATAAAAAGGGTATACAAAGGCACCCCGAGCCTAGCATCCCAGGAACTCGTTCGCTCGCATATGGAAAACATTCGAGGCCATAAATCTTCTCATTCTCAAGCGCTCGCGCGTATTTTGTGTGCGTGTGTGTTCCCACTCGTCGAACAAATTGTGTACATTCAGTGGAAAATGTGGCACAGTCGATGTGTGCTGTAGTCCAGCCGAAGGAAGACTATGTTGTCCAGGGCCTGTTTTGTTGTGTTTTACGGCCAAGTTTCTCTCGCTCTCTCGTGGCCTGGCCTTCCAAGGGAAGGCTTTCGAGAATGAAACCATTGGTGGTTGGCAGGATGAAACCTAGCCAAACAAATCACAGCAAATCTAACACATCACACACGCCTTGCCTTTCCTGTCGGGGTCTCGGACCTATAAAAACTTCCAAAACCAAAACATGAGCATTGGAGTTGAAGATCAGAACTACAGTGTTTTACATTGTAACGTTAAAAGTGAGGCACAATTGATTGCTTTTTACCACACACTACATACTGTTGGATGCTATATTTTGGATCGGATTACAGTGTGACAAATCTTTGAAATTTTGTTAGAAAGTAAAATACATTATGAACATTTATGATTAACCACAAGCCAATTTCTGTACACGCTACGTCTCCGTTACTTTTCACTTAAATGGTAATGATTTGTGAACCAAGTTGCTTCTATCGATCTTTTGTACTTTGCAGTAAGAAAGTTTCTTCAAACAATCCAAAATTATCCATCATTCAATTGCTATAATTACCACTGTCGGAATGTCACCAAACTCGGTAGATTTAATCGAACCCGTGCGATCCTATACTGCACACCCACCCCACACACTGTCCACAGTGTCGTCTTGCTGCGACCCTTTGAAGACTTTCGTGAGGGCGTCGGTTTTGAAGTTGTTCTTGTTAATTTGCTTTCCATGTCCGATACACAAGGCGACGACCACCCGCCCGGCTCGGCACAGCGGAAGCCGAAGGAAAAAACATAGCTAAAGAACGACAATTATCGTTATTATTGCTGGACGATTATCTTCGGTTACATAATTATTCCGCTTCTTCCGGGCGTGGTTTCCACACAGGGCAAGAGTGTACAACGGGTGCGTCTACACACCAGAAAAGTGTTCGTCCTTTCGATGTTGACAGGTTCGGGATGTCGTGAGTTGTTGCGCACGCTGTTGTATTCCATGAACTCCACAGCAAACGGGCTGGTGGTAGCAAAGGAAGGCCACCAGAAGCCACCGTTTCTTCGTCATGCAGGTGGATTATTGTGAAGCAAAAGCTTTCCCAGCCATTACCTAACATGCCATGGAACGCGGTGGGAGACGGTGATGAATAATTATTGCCGTATAGCCGGAGCTTCCGGAAATACACTCCCCAACGGGGCCACCTTGCGAGGCAGGCACCTATTCTGGGGCACGAATTATGCGACAAACGGACTTCTGTCGTACATGCGCGTTTTTAACGACGAGAGTGCTGGCAAGATGCAGTCAAGCCATGGTAACTGTAGCGCTCAGTTCAGTTGCATCGTGTTGCACTTGTGTTATCTTAATCGTGTGCTTCGCGAGCAGGTGGAGGTGTACTTGATTCCGGGAATGATTGCCTCCGGGTTTCGCCATTGCCATTCTGACACGGATCTCAATTATTATGAAGTGGAGATAATTGCACTAACAAGAACTTACTGCTGCTTCGGCAGTTTGTAGTTGCTTTATGTGTATGTTTCTGCAGTTGGCAGCTATCTGAAAAATACGATTAATAACGCAGTAAGAAAACTTTACAGTACTTTTCTAAGCCTGTCTAGTTTGGTGGGGATACCCAAGAGTGACTTGAATTGAATATTTCTATAGCATTTTACTGCTTTAAAATGCTTGAATCCTACAAAAACGCCACAAAAACGAGCCCAATTTGATAGTTTTAGGGGATTAAAATCTCGATAAGGCTTTAGGTCGTTGCAGCTTTATTTTATCCCGCTTATAATCGGCCCTTTTTCATTGCGTCATTCATCGTTGCATGTATTTTTATGTTCACGATTTAATTTTAATATGCCGGCCGGCCTTACTGACGCTTTCCTTTGTTCAAGGAATCAATCATTCGGACGAACTGGGCTTTAAGAGCTTGTGCAACATTTTCCAGGAACTGTTTTGCTCCATGAAATGGGAAAACTTTCAACGGCTAAACAATGTCTTCCAATTTTCCGGTTTTTTTCTCTCCTAGTGGCGCTCTAGTTTAATCCTTAAACGCGTTTCTCTTTAGTATCTTCAACGACGCGCCACCAACATAAAAGCAGCAGCTCCGTTTCAAGTGCAAATTGAGTTTAAACGTTGAATAAAAAAAACAAAAAACCGTCCTGTAGAAGGCTGTTGACTCCCGATAGGCCTGAAGCCATCATTGACTCTGATGTCGGCATGATTGAAGCTCCATTACATCATGCCGTCTAGCGACCGGTAAGCCCTGTCGGTGAATTTTCACACCAACAAAATGGAACCGGTGACCGGTGTACGGGTGGAAAATGATTACAATGTTCATGATGCTGGCGATTCAATATCTCATTAATCTGGTCGTTTGTGTGTGTGTGTGTGTGTGCGCGCGCTCTGGCCTGCTCGTACTCGGTACTGTTGTGAAAATTTAAAAGACCATTTCCCTTCCTACGCTCCATCCCTTTCTTTGCTCCTATACACCGGGCAGGGTTATTGATGGTACTTTAAAGTAACGAATTCGTTTCCTTTGAATCAGATTTATCACCAAAGTGGGTGGGAAAATTGTTCGTCACATTTTTTGAGAGTACGGGATGCGGTCCGTAGCGGGACAATGATACACTCCTCTGTACGTTGCCGAAGCCCGATAAATTGGCTTTTTGGTGGATGGTTGGTCGTTTGAGCGTTGTCGAGCGTGTTGATGCCCGATTACAGAACGCCCGATCGTAATGTGAAAAATCGAACCAATTTGCAGCCACCATCGATCGTAGCACGATGAGTCGAACGACTTCGTGTTTTTTTTTTGTAGATGCGATTGGCAAACCTACGACCGATGCACACTCTAATCCGCCGGCCCGGTGATGCGGTGTGACGGTTGGTGTGAGAATGAAATGTACTTTTGAAGTCGTATGCCGAGGAAACGCGATGGTTGCCAAACCCCGAGCCAATCTGAACATGGATGGTAATGGAAAAGAATTGGCTGGATAATAGAAAGTGCTCTCTGTGTTCCATCTTGGCGGACACTTTCGCAAGTCACGGATGGTACGGTGGAATGCGTTCGGCATACCGGATTCTCTCCTTTTCGTCACGGTCAACGGAAAGCGATTTCTTCCGCACGCGCGCTAACGCCGAGCTTCGAGCGTAGCGCTCGATTATGACTGGTAACTATCTTGCCACCGTTGTTGGCAAGAAACGATGAAGTGGGGCATTTAATCATCTGCCCATTTTCCTGAAACGGCGATGCGTCCTAGGAAAAAGGCTAAAAGAAGGCTGGCAGCTGGACGAACGTTTCAGTTTTTTGTTGCTCCCGTAGCAAACGTATTCCACGTACGAATCAATTCACCGTTAAAATGGTACCCTGGCTGCCTTAGTTTTCTGCCGTGCTTGAGAAGCCGGTCAGCAGGAGTTGCAGCGTTCGAACGTTGCTGCTGCAATCGTGTCAGAGAGCAACCGGATTAAGAAACAGATGGAGAACACTGTCGAAAAAAGGAAATAGTTTCTGCTCGTAGACTAGCGGAGGCACGCTGCGTGATATCTAGCACCGGGTTTGCCTTCATTATCCTGGATTGTGCAGATTACTGCTGCTGTCTGCACGGCTGATTCGTTGCGCTGGATGTCGGGAAGAAGTAATTGAAGATTTTGCTGTGAAGCGAGAAGGTAGTGATTGCTTTGCGAATGAAGTGCACATTTCCGGCTTCGTTATTCTATGCATTGGTCCAATCGGTACAGAGTCCTGTCATACTAGGAGAGGTGCTGTTGGAAACGAGAGCAAACAAAAAATGCTCCCTCAAATGCACGCTTGCACGAATGTAGCAGTAGCGCTGCACGCAAGGATTCACCATCATTTTTATTCCCGAACCGAGGCACTATGGTGACTGTGGAACGATCTTTCTTCGCACTTCGAACTGATCCGAGCGGCAAGAGCAGGACACACTACTCCGGTGTGTATTTACTGGACTGGCAAAACGTGAGCTCAATAAATCGAAGTAAAATATGGAAAAAATTGCAATTTATGAGATGCCATCGGTGTGCTACATTGGAACGTACTCGACGGGATGCGCGAGACCGAACGGCACACCGGCGCGCTCTGGTGGCGAACACATCGCTTTTATATTTAACCTGCGCGTTGCTTTCCATTCTTGTATAAATTTTTACAATACGCTTTTCTCGTTACTCAGCGGAATGTAAATATAGAGCGTTTGGAATTTATGAGCGATCGAGCATGATGGATGAAAATGAATTACCGAATGAAGCAAATGGATGATGGTGGTGGTGGCCGACTTGCTCGAACCGACCAGCACACGGCCAACAACAAATAATAATAGAAGGAAGCAACTAAAAAAACAAAACAAACACATACACTGTCCTACAAAGCTTACCAATGTGGTGATTTAGATTGTGTGTGAAAGGAGCGAGCGTTGTGTGGAGGCGCTTAGTTCTTAGATTTCGTCCTCATTCGTGATTGGTTATTACGATGATGAGCACGGAATGTATCGTTGACCTCCGCAATTCGCGGCACAAAGGGCTTTCGGCAACCGAAATAAAAAAAAAACTGGAATCCTTTCCCAAGTCCGTCCCTCGAAACCTCCCAGTAAATAATTTGTTTTCGTGGGCATAAGAATTAAACAGTGTTTTAAAATCAACCTCTCTCTTCACCAACCGCATCATTATCTCCGTTCATTGGATCTCTCCCATACTAACGTTTTTCTTTCGTTTGATCGTTCTATCGTTGCAGGTAATCACGCTACACCTGACCTAACCCGGATAACGGAAGGAAACAGTGGCCCGTATCCTAAACAAATATGACCATCACCAACTATTGCTGGCCGGTGCTGATCGCACCCCAAAACACAGCTGCACTATGTCACTGTCAAAAAAAGCGAATTGGGAAAAAAGCGGAAAATCACACACATATAAACACAAAACGAGAAAACGAAAAGAATGGGCCTGTTGTGGCTGCATCGTATGTTCGACACGACCCAAAGCACGAGTTTACCATCAAACCACACTAGTACTGCCCCATGTTTGCAGAGCACTTCCTTCGGGAGCTGGAATCTGGTGTGTGTGTGTGGGCGCAACACGGGCAGCAGGCGCAAACGTTGCATGTTAAATGTCTATGTTTTTTGTTTTGATTGCGATGCGATAAACGGACCTCTCAGATCCGGGAAAGCCAAACCGGCGATCCTCTGTACAACCGATGCCTATAAATCGGCAGCTAATTATACAGCCACGAAGTGATTGATGGAGGGACCATGCCGCGGCTACCATTGCTGGCCGGGTGAATGAATTGATGGTGTACAGGAGTTTACGGCCGACGCCGACGAGTACGATGGGAGCAGGTCGTATATTTGAGTTTCGCTGTTGACAAGTTCAATATTGGTTTAATACACCGATGATGATTTTAATTTTGTTTTCTGGTTGTTGTCGGAATTGATGTACTTGGGTAATTTTTTTATGGCTAATTATGTTTAGCTCACTCAAAATGATTATTCTTTATCATTTAAATGTACATGTACATGTACATTAAATGAGATTTGGTTAGGTTAGTGAACTCAGAATACCTTCGTATATTCCATTTTCAAGAATATAGCATTAATCTTTGCTATAAATTGATTAAAGTTATAGCACCGTCAGCTATATTTAGCTACCATGGAATGTAGCACAATTCTTTTCTAACTTTAAAGCTACCCAACGCACGTTCCAACGGCCCGCTGTCTTAATGCACTCATGCAGGTGCTTTTTTTTGTTCAAGCGATCGATCCGTTAGCACTGTTATTGTGCGAGGGCCCATTTGCAGTTGGTGATTAGCATTATGGGCTAATGCTGTTTCAACGGCCTGCAAACGTAGTTGTGGAACGAGCTGATAGAAAATCTTTTATACCATTTCCCGTTCATTTAGTTTTTCTTCTCCGTTTCCACAAGCCAAAGCCAGCACATAGCTAGCCGGGGCAAAGGAAATACGAGAGCATTCACCAATGGCGTCGTACACAGCAAAAAGCGAAAACACACAAAAAAATCACATCCAAAAACAAGAAACCAAAATCGAAACGGTAATCAAGAATGTATGTTGCGCATTAAAGGGCGAACGGAAAAGAAAACTTACTTACGGTATGGGCCCACGAGCGACAGAGGACTGGGCAACGTTAGGCGAAACAAAAAATAGGCCCGCATGCGGCAAGCTCACACAAGGAACTTCCAACTTCTCCGGAGGCCACTGGTAATCGTGGCTTTGCCGGTGCTAAGAAACGGGGTACACAGTCACCGGGGTTGGGTAAAGGAGAAAATAATGGTATCGATTATTTGATTAGAAGGAAGAAAGCGCTTAGAAAAACGTGTTTTGCTTGTGGTGCGGTTATTTCTCCTTTATGTATGAGTGTTTGTGTGTATAAGCAACCGTGTGCGTATTTCTTCAAAAAAAGGATTCTCACGTGAAGGATGTAGAATAAAAAAGGGGTGCGTAAAAACACAGTAGCTTGCGTCTAATGCCGCTGTGACTTCTAAGAAAAATGATTACCTCCGCAGAGTACAGAATAAGCGGCTTTCTTTTTCTCACAATGCTCAACCTACGCAAAAAGCACGGGGGGGTGAAGCAGGGGATTGTCAAGGTTGACTGGGAATTATGTCAACACTAATGTCGTTATGTTCCGGGATATGGTGGAGACTAATGCAAAGGATTAGGATCGTGCGTCGACGTGCAAGAGGATTGGTAAAAAATGGTGGCTGGAATGGTTAGGCAATGGGGAGGGGATACACGCAACGTGTAGAAAATTGTTCTAAAAGGGGTAGAAAGCAACGCTGAAGGACATCACCTACAGCAAACAGGGAAAGTCATGCAATCGGGAATCATTGTATGTATGTATGTTGAAATTTTAACCCATTCGTAGGGTCAGAATGACTAATAGCGGACAACGAAGGAACTAAGTATAATTGACAGTGGTTGAATGATTTCCTTAAGCAATGGAGCAATCCGTAATGGAGCATTTTAGGAAACTGTCCTCAAATCGTGTCTCTAATTATATCATGATGAAAACATTTTCCTCTGGTTTACAGTGTCAGGAATACATCAAAGCGAAATGTACCAACATTCTAGTAAAATTATACGTTTTGTGACACAGACAGATAAAGCGAGCATGAATATTTCACAACACTCAATTCGTAAGGTCACCCGTGGATCGTATTATAATTCCCACGCGATGGTATCTGACCGTTAAAATTAAAATCTGTACCAATGCGCACCAAAGATTAGTGGACGTCCCTTTTCCGTCCCCGCGCTAAACCATTCCACGCGGGACTCGAACGAGCAGTCTAGCAAAACCTTCGAAAAAACCGGCCAGTGTTTTATTTTTATGTTTTGCTATACTTTGTGGTCAACTTTTCGCATTTCCATTCCCTAGCCTGCCCTTCATTAAATTTACATAGCAAATTATCCAATCACCGCTGGAAAAGTCGTAACCTTCGGTGTGGCCAAAATGGTGTTTGCAGGGCGGCATTTTTAATCGTTTGGCGTTTTGCTTCGTTTTTTTTTCTCTCGCGTGCGTACTAGCTCGCCCCGTTTCTGTCTTAGATTAGGTACGCTTTTTAATCTTCGTATTTTTTTTCCGGGGTACCTTTTAACGTTCCTTGTCTCGGTATCATCTTCACCGCGCAACACAGCACCGGTATATGGAGCTTGTGATAATCAACTTGATTTTCATTTGTCTTGAAGCGAACTTCTTCACTCTCCCCTTACTTTAAGCTTGGCACTTTAAGAAGTGTTCTCATCCTGAGCCGCCGTTGTCGTGGTCGTCGTCGTCGTCAGCAGAATACTTGAGCTGGTTGAGATGGAACTAAAAAACCTGGAGCAGTGCTTGCTGACACTGTTCGGCTCTTGTACGAAAGCGTCAAGCGTACGCCCTCTACTCGTTTTCACCTGTTCATTGGGGGGAAGAAATTAACCTCATCAGAACGGGGTGAGAAAAATTTCATGGATGAGGTGGAAATTATGACATTCTTGGTGCTCGCCTGTAGAGACAACCGTGATTATGTGAGTGCCTGGCGCGGTTGCATGCTTGCCGGTTACTCTCAAAGGATAGCAAAGGCGCGACAGTGACGAAGAAACTACTCGAAAAGTTATCCTTCAGCCCGATGCAGATGAGCTCCGCATTTGCTGCGCAACGGTGTCCTGTTGCCACTGTCGTTGATGAGCCCGCGTTTGTGTGTGAGCCGTAACGTGGTTTCTACAATGTACCACCAAGATTGTCTAGCAGAACGTGTTGCAACATTGTGCGCCTGTTAGCAGTGAGGTTAACTAGTGTGAAATGTTGCCATTTTCAACCTTCACTCATCTCATCCCGGCGGTCCTTGGAGAGTATGGGTTTTAAAAAATTATAAAGGAGACCCATAATTTGGGGTGAAAAACTGTTGTGTACCTCTCTCACTTGCTGACGCTGACTTTTTTCTCGGCTCCGCAGCACGAGCAGGCGTACGACAGCCGTGCAATGTACGGGTAACCGGAACCGGTACGGAAACCTCCAAAGTGCACGTTAATAATTTAGGCTTTGTTGGTGCTACTGGCGGCGATGTGGCCGGTGGTTGCATGCCATAATTACTAGGATACTCATTTCGTGCCTTTGGCAGGCACGGCTCGTGCAAGGACAAAAGCAACTTTGGGTATAACGAGCATGCTTTTGGGATATCATAGAATTAACAGTAAAAAAAAAAAATGTTACGGAAAAACACAATACGAGAGGGAAATGATTATCCAAAGCTTGACATAGCATAACTATTCCAACGGGCCATGAGTAGAGCTACCACATGCCTGTGTGTTTGTAGTATTTTGTGATCTGCAGTGAATCTGTTTCAAAGTCGTGTCTTTTGTAAACTGATTATCCTGCTACTGGCACTCGACTGACCCAGCACATGGCATTCGCTGTGCAAAGTGAGCGCATTTTTGATGCGATCTGTGATTAAAAAAGTTTTCATATTTCTTGCTAACAACATGCGGCACTGCGCGAGAAATTTTACACACAATCACCAAACCCTTTGCTAAGTGTTGTTTGAAAAGCTGAAACGGTTGCAAATGTTTCGTTTAAAGCAAGCTTCGTACCACGCGTTCGCTCAGGCGTGCGTTAGAACAGGACGCAAAGGCCATCTAAAAAAAAAAAACTAATGATGATCATGATGAAGAGGCGTAATGTAATATCTACTAAAGTGTGGCACGTACATTCAGACATACACACCGGTCTGTTGGCCTTGATGTATGGCTAATTAGTGTGCTTCGTCACGTACGAAGAAGCGACCTATGGTCCCGTTTCCCGTTACATCACCGTTTGGCATTGCTGGCCCTTGTTTGTACAGCATATCCGCTCGGTAGTGCATTACTGGTCGGGCATTTCTTTCAGCGCAGATCCTGCTCGGTGGAGGTCGTTAATTGAATATTGTTCCGGCAGCATCCGTCTTAATCTGATCCTTCCGGGCGCTTTTCCCGTTGACATAGAAGGATCGATGTGCACGGGTCTGTTCCACTTCCACAGGATCACTTTTTGCGCTCCCCAGCGTGTTGTGCATTTTTCGGCCAGTTCTTACACTTTTCGGACACGCAAGTAGGGCAAAATTGTTGTTTGAAAACATCCAACTTCCACCATAAAGATGAATTAGTTGTTAATAGCGTGAGCAGAGGTTGAAAATTAGTTCTCATTTTATCTGCCACTTGGGAATTGAGAATGCTTCAAAACAATCAGTCCATATGCTGGGTCTAGGTTCGCTCCATCGGTTTGAAACGCGTCTGCGATGTAAAAACGATCGCATATTTACGAGAAAATTTTAACAAAGTTTAATTTGCGAATCCGGCTCACATCAGTGCACCAATAAACACCACGATGGTGCACCCGAAACATAACGAAGGCAAAAAAGCTGCGAATTTGATTAATGTTTTTTATTACTCTGGCACTGAAATTGATGCCACGGGGGTCGGGATATTTCGTGGGTCGTAAGGGCACAAAGAAGCAGGCCTCTTATGCTTAATGCCTCTTTGTGCTATGAGCAAATGCCATCACACTTCCACCCCCTTCTTCCGCCTGTAGCCGCGGTACATCAGAATTCTTTATCAGAACTTTATTGCCAGCACTTTTTGGTCGCCGTTGCCGAAAATGGCCAAACAACTGTCTGGTGGGGTTTTGCCAGAAGGGGGAAGAAGGGACCAGATTGTGGTCTATCATTTACAGCCTCTCAAAATAGGAGGGCAGCCCTTGAAATCCCCGTCAACCCACACCAAACCATCTAGCACCCTGGCACAAAGAAACCAAGGACCAAGGTCTCGGACAGTGGGGGGAAACCTTTCAAACGCAACAAGCGCACCGAATGTTGCAACGATGTTGCCACGGTCCAAAGTAACAGCACTGACCGATACACAGTCACAGGGAGCGGTAACAAAAAATAAAAGAGAAATGTTTGGATGAAAAAAAAAGCGGCCAAAAAGGAACAACATTTTTCATTATACAATTTTCCAAAAATGGAAAACGTCAGCACCACATCTCCGGCGCACTGTGCCACTGTCAGCAACCGCACTGCGAACAGACGGAGGAGTTTACGGACGGTTCGGTTCGGTATCTTTGGTCTTTTTTTGGTCCCTCGCTCCATCCCGGTGCTGTATTCAGATCGCAAGGATAATAAAATATCGTTTTTATGGATATTTAATAGACACGAAACATTTCGCTACAACAGACCACCGCTCGGCCACGTTTTTCCACCGTCCGTGTATCATTAAAGGTTATCTGGTTGTGATGGGAAATGAAGGCGAGCAAAACGAAAACCAAACACGAACACCAGATAGACCTGTTTGTTGGTTTCGTTTTGGAGTGTGTTATGAGGTTTTGCATGTTTGTTGATGAGCGCTTCTCTTATGCAGTTGGAAAATGTACGTTGGTCTGGTTTCCTCATTAGAACGGTGCCATGAACAGGGTTGGCGGTTTTTGTTGGGCAGTAGCAGTAGCGCTACGAAAAGTTGCCGCCTCGGTGGTTATCATTATGGCGAGCATCATTCATTCATTTGATGGGTGAATGATTTAATAGGCATATTTTATGGTTGGTATGCTGAAAAAATAGGATGTGCCTAATGTTGTGCCAACAAGTATTATGAATCTATATTCTGAAAATACGAATCTCGCTTCAGAGCTGCTGTACTAGCACTGTTGAATGTTAGGATCAGCATAGTAGAGAATTAGAATACTGAATTTTGTGGACGGTATCTGTAAACCATTAGACGAATAATCCCTGGCCAGCCAAGCTTGTCAATGAATGGAAAACTCTCAAGGCCCTTTACTAACACCAAGAAAAAGCAAAAAGCCATTCTCGGATTCGGAGTTGAAAGCTCTAAAGCCTTCTTCAATAATTCAATCCAGATCCTGTCATTCATATTAAACTGTTCTATGTATCAGAATCGCATCAAAGGATTGAGCAGGTGCCATTGAACCTCGGATTGGAGATTAAAGATTGGACAATGAGAGGAAGCTGATCACAAGGATTTTTGGCCCCGTAAGTGTTGAAAAACAATGGAGAGGCGCTTCAATGATGAGTTCGCCGAGCTATACGGTGATTTCATAATCGTGCAACGAATTAGACTCGTCAGACTCCGGTGGGCTGGTTATGTCATGAGTCATGTCACTAGACGACCCAACACCAAGATGTCAAGACCACGAACTAGAACCACTTCGCACCTGATACGAAGATGAAAAGTATATCATAATCCTAACCACTTGCACTAGGTATTAACAGAACAAAACTTTTATGGAAGTCTTATTCAAAGAATACTTCTATTCTGGCTCAAGTTTATGCTGCTTTATCAACGGAATCTTTAGCGTTATGATAACACTTTTGCAACAGTTCCTATCAACGTTCCTTTTTTTATCAGCTTCTCTATAATCCAGTGCATTTTCTAATTCAATTATGTTTAAGTGAGTTGAGAGCTGTTCTACACTGTTCGTACCTACGTAACGCTTAATACTCTTGTGCAATTTCGATGTCTCCGCTCGCGAACTAGTTGAGTAGCGCAGTGCTTGCTTCCCTGCTGCTCGCATCATTTCCCATCCAAACGCTCTGCAGCTCACTAATGAGATATGTAGGGGGAGCATCCTTTCTTTGTGTGTGTGTGTGTGGACGAATGTAGCATCGGCGTGTTTAAAATCCTCACATACAGCTAGTCAAGGTGTTCCGGACCATTTCAACCGTACCCGGTACAAAAACCCGAAGAACGTGCTTTATCTCCACTAATTTACTGTTCATTTCGGAATTATATTCCTATTTGCACTTCCTGTGTATGTGTGTGTATGTAGGTACTGCAGTAGCAGAATGTGTTGCCCGTCCGCATGAATTTGCGTTACTTTTTTTTCTCTCGATCCCAACCGTCGGTTTGTACCCGGTACGGGAACGTGTTGACGGCGGTGGGTTATGCGGCAGGTAAAATCCGTGCTGCTGGAATTTACGACAATAAGTACACATGAAAGTGAGTAAAAATGTGAATTAACTGGATTTCGCACGATGTGCGTTCGGGGGGAGCTCCAACTCGCACACGCACACACCCACACGCACACATTTACACATAAAAAATCACTGTGCACATGCATACACACCCCTGTGTTGTGCTCTTTGTCCCGTACCAACCATTCGAATCGCAATTCGTAATATCAAACAACGTGTGCCGGTGTAGAAATAAAGCAGCGCAAAATTTAATTATTTCGCCGAAAAGAGAAACAGGAGAGAGAAAAAAAGTTTTCAACAATTATTACCCGAAATTAAATAAAAATGCAAATCTCATTGATTCTATTTTTTTCTTCGCTCCCGTTGGTTGGCATTTTTATGATGTTTTTTCGTGCTCGTGCTCCACCCCCCGTCCATTTTAATGTTCCAGTACACTGGCGGAACGTTGGGCACGGGTTTGGCGCTACCACTATCGATCTTGGTCGGGTTGGTTCGCAATGAATTTGCGTACCACGCGGAGAGACGTTCTGTGGCGTTCTCTGTTGCTCGGGATTTTGCTGTTGCTCGTAATGGGCAAATGGTACGATTCGTACGGTTTTGTGATTAGCACGAATCACAAAAATGTATACGCACACACACACACACACAGGCTGATGTTTGCGCTGCTGACGCGAGCAGTTTTGTGCTTAGTGCCCTCGAGGGCGGCTACCAAGGCGCACGTGGAGATGTGTAAAAACTTCCTGTGCGCGTGTAACTCGCGAAACAGACGCTGCTCCTGTTCGGTGGTATGTACGCTCTGCTGTGACCTTTGCAAGCCCTTGAGGGCTTTTTCTGTGGGTGTGTGTGCAGGGACGCCAGTTTTCCAGCTACGTGACCCTTCCACACTGCTAAGGGGGAAATAATTACTCGTAAAGAAAATGGCTTATTGTTTTACGAATCCTTTTTCCCACCTGCTTCGGCCGACCGAGATTGCTGGCGGTTTCTTACAACAACGGTTTTTCTGCGGAAGAAGGCAAACGACCGACCGGAATGGAATGTGTGCGGGAAGTGGAATCGTGCATTCGGGAGTTTTTCCCGGGAGCGCGAGATTTTCTTTGAAATGGTCCTCTTAAATAAAAATTCATGGCAAAGGCGAACGGTACCGCCGAGTGCTTGATGTTATGTTTCCTTTTCACTGCGCATAAGTCACGCCGGCCTGGGATGGAAGGGAACGATAATTGAATGCATAATTACAAGCAGCATAATTCTTAATTGCTGCTGTGGTGTGGAAAGCGAAGCAATATTATAAATGCGTTTTGTAGCTATTTGGTTTCGTGTGTAAATATACTTTTAGTAAATGTTAATTTAAATATCAGTTTGAATGTTACCTAACTCCAACCCGTAATACTGCTCATCATGTTACACCATTTTCCGGCCAAACCATCTCATTTTCCCAATGCATAGCGCAAAACAGAATAATAAATTTTCACGCTCCATCACGGAGCAGCTCGCCAGAATCAATCTCAATCGTCATCAATCAACACGCTTGCCCTGTATTCCCAACCCTGTGAGTCATTAATAAAAAGTCTCCCGATGGGTAAAAGTTACTGGCAAATCGTTGACGCCTTTCATATCGCATCCATTCCCGAGCATCACACCTAATTAAACGAAAATTTACAAAATTTCTGTCAAGTGGGTCGTTCCAATATTTCTTCCCTCTTTTGCGCTATGATATGGCTGCCCGTACTACCCACCGGTGGGAATTATCCGTTCCAGTGGTTGAACATTTTCGGTCGGCTCGCGAAGACAGACTCGCGCAGTGCAAGTGGATTCGAGTGTCTAAAATCTGTACTACGGCATAGGCATGCATCACTCTGACACATGTGCGCTACGGGACGCACTGATGAGAGGCAGACATCAAAATTTTGAGGATGCCTTTTCGCTCTTGTCTAGCGAACCATTTTTTAGTCTGTGAGTTTCAATTTCTCCACTTGATTGTCGTGTTGGTTGCTCTTTAAGCACTGACGGTTCAGCGTTTTTTTTCTTTTCTGGCGAATGAAGTCGAATGGGTTTTCCCACTTCGCACACACCAGCGCACGGGGCCGAACGATCCGAGGAAGCAGGGAAAGCCGGCTCTTGAAAAGGCGAAAACTTTTATCCTAGATAGACTCTCGTCGTGCGCTCGTCTGGGGACTGTCTGTCAAGCGAGTGGAAAGTTTTTCGAGTGTGAAAAGCGAGAAACGCTAGAAGAAAATCATTCCAACTAGCATGGGTTTTTCAATACCCTCTGGGGCCGTGCCGTAGCAACAAGCCAAGGGAAAAAAGGTAAACGAGCAATACGTGTGAGAAAACTAGAGAAGTAACAAAAAAACACAGCACCATGTTGTTTTTTCTGGCTATCCTGCAAACGCCTTGTTAGGTTTTATCTGTCTCTACTTTAACCCATAATATCAACACACATGTACACGGGCATTCCTTCGTGCGCTCAATTGGTGTCGGTGTTTCGCAACCGAAGAATAAAAGAAAAACCTACCTACCTATCAAAACTTTGTCACTGTGACGGTGCGCTGCTCGTCGGTGACAAAATAGTTGAACAACAGCTAAAGTAGTATCGATAGTTGTGCGTGCTTTCGGGTTCGGGATGCATAATTTACCACATTGTCAACTTCAGTGCACAGTTTGCACGTCGGCGCGAAAGTTACTGCACGAGCACGATCGGTAAGCTGATTCACCTTCAGTGCGAGATCCAAAACTTTATCTGTTGTGTTTGCCGGTTCCTTTTCTTTTGCTCTTCATAAAATATATGGGCAGAATCTCATTTTCACTGCCGAAAATATCGATATTTCTTGGCCACAGCTTTGCTTTTCTCTAGCACCGAAACGTGTTTGTTGAACAGCGTGCATCCTTATTGTGTAAAATACGTCCGTCGGTTGCGAAGATTTACGATGGGAAATAACAGCTACCGAATCCGTATGTTCGATCTTCTTCCGGCGCAAGGATGGTTGGATCTGTTGGTTGGATCCCTGCAAATGTGGCCTGATGCTTTGGAGAGCTAATCTTTATTGCGTGCCTTTTAAAATTTTGATGGTTTTTATTTTTGAACAGTTGTGCGAGGCACAGGTAACGATGTACCATGTCGTTACCAAATGTCCAACAACGTTTCGTGATGTGGTTGCATATTTGTGGGACGATCATCAGCCAAACGCTGAGCTTATAAGATTGCGTGCTTGTTCAAATTTTGTGGGAGTTTAGCTCCATTGTGTTATTGTTATCTTATGAATCAAGATCGAATATAATAAATTGCGATGTGTTTTGACACCTGTTTTCAAGCATTATATCAAGCATCATATCAAGCATTAGGCTCAACAAAGGTAACGTAAAAGAAGTCTTTCGAAGTTAAACACAATAGAGTCTTTAAATAAAAACAAGCACATGCGTAAGTGTGTTTGTGTTTGTACATTGTAACTCTAGCTTTCAAAAGGCTGACTAGCGCTTTCATCAAAAGTTATACTCCTTTTGTGCATGTGTGAACATAAACGCTACACATTGTGCGTGCGATCGGTCCTGTCTGGCTCCAGCAAACAACCGATAAATTCGCAGGACGCACCAAAAAGTATTACACTTCATCGCTATACATATATTTATTGAACTTCATCACCATCACCATCATCATTGCCGTCATCGTCGTCTTGTGATCGATGCCGGCTAGATGCGTTATTGTTCCATTTCACCATCACCGATAAACGTCCAGCAAAAGGGCGGAAATGTAAAGGAAAAAGTTTTATGTATAAGAAGGAAGCAAAAAAAAAAACAGCGACGTGACTAAACATTTTTTTATGACTATGTACGTTTTATGTCGCATGTCGCCGTCCAATAGCATAAAGCAGCAGCACTCCCGCATCATAATGGACAATACGCGCATGGTACGGGTCGGTCGCCGAAGGTTTTTGTTTTTATTTACAGTGTTTTGTTGCAGCTTTCCACAGCATGAAACACCAGCGTACTGGGTGGATACCGATGGGACGCTTTACTTTATCCGATGGTGATATCATATTATTTCATTGAATCGTCCGTTCCTTCTGGCTGGAATATGGATCGGTCGGTAGAGTTTGGGGAAATGTTGCCGACCGGTATCGAGCTGTGATGGTTTATTGCGTAGAAAAGCGTTGATAGCATTGCGAAACGTTTCATCGTTTGATTGATTTCTGGGCGGATATGAATGCATTCTGCTCGTGTGGTCGTTGCCATAAGGTTCGGGCGAACTAGAGAGCGATTGATGCAATGGAAAGATATTTTTATAGCACTATGATGAGATTTAGATCTGTGTAATAGGTTTCAGTGGAGGAATCGGATTATGAAAGGATTTTGTGGATGTTGGAATTTTAGTTTTAATCACATGATGGAATCATAAATCATATCGTCTTTTAAAACTAGTTTTATTTAGTAGATTCATTCATATTGAAGTGTTTGAGTGAAGTTTTGTGCAAATAATATAATTGAATTTTCTTTCCGCATAGAGTATACCTTTTCTTGATCGAAAATGACTACCAAAATCAATGCATTACCATAGCAAATTGACAATCGATAGCATACCGACGCACACAACATCCATTATTATCAGCGCGCTTGGATAGACAAACATAATTTACATCCAATAAATACCGAACGATGAAGGTTCTATTGACCAAAATCATTCCGAACCAAAAAGGCACCAATGGCTCATTGAAACTGCCGAGCGTGTGTGTGTGTGTGTGTGTTCGTGTGGTGAGCAAAACATGCCGTTAAATCGTAAACCTAGACTACCGGAGGAAGAAATGCTACATTTCCATTCGTTAAACCGTCACAAGTGTCAGCGAAGTTTGAAGGATTTCCATTACGCAGCGGCACTGTTTAAATATTTATGCCATTATATCTCGCATCTCGTCGGCTTATCGGTAGGGGACTCGGATTACTGCAGGAACGTGTTGGGAAAATGCTAGAAACATTTCAAAGGTGACGGCGCTGACGGTGGGATCGCTACCAACAACCCAAAGAAGCTGATCACCCACCAGACACGTCAAGCGGACCCTCGAATGCATAATGTATATCGATCTTTTATCTATTCGCTACACTTTGGCTGTGCGTTTGCGTTTTGATTTCACCGGCAAACGTCACCGATGACAGAACATTCCGTCACTTTCGATGGCAATCCGTACGCGGGACCATTTCCGCCCCCCTGCTCAATCCATTGTTCGGAAGTTTCGGTGAGCAACGGTGACCGTTTCAAGCTGGTACAACAAATGCCTACAAATGCTTCACGGTTGTTAAGCGTAGGTCGAACGGGTTTAACATACGCTTATGTTTGGTTACGGACGGTCGATTGGAGTATCCTTTTGTGCGTGTGTCTGTGCTTCGATAGTTGTAGCTTAAAGGAGTAAACACTTTTAGTACCAGGGTTCGAAGTTTCTGGGACATCGAAGTTGCGCAACGGTCGTGCATGACGAGCTTTTTATAGAAACTCTGTTGAAAGTCAGTCATGTTTTCTATCGTCCTTGACTGATAGCATCATGGAGCTTGTGTTGGGCTTGTGTATGTATGTGTGACAAAATTTTCACATTGAATGTCAGTCAAAGTCAACGAAAACCCACGGGAAAGTTGGCCACATTAGCATCAATTAGGGCGAAAGAGACTTTTTCAATTAAATAATTATGGCTGACCTGCTAGTACCAATGTGTATGTGTTGAATATTTGAATAATTTGGGGCATAAATAACTTAATAAATGTGGCATTTTTTAAAGGAAGTTAAATAAAAGCTGTAAAACATTCTACATATACGAACTATAATAATGGTTATCCCTTTTTGTTTAGTGATTTTCTGAAGCTTTTTTCAATATTTCTGTACAATAATTATAACCAAATTATCATTTGCAGACTAGATTTTCACTCAGGAATCTTCCCGTAAGCCTTGCCCATTAAAATCAGTAACAAAATCTAATTTTCTCTTGTACATTGTTAAGCACAATCTACAGGGCTGTCGTTCGCTCACTCTCTTTCTCTACTGGCAAAGGGTATTTTAGCTGTCAGTTGCGCCCTTTCACGCCGGGATTCAGCATGACGTGCTGATTACACTCGTGAGAGTGTAGCGTACCGATTCCAATTTGGCCACAACGAACGCGCTAGCTCATCTCCTTTCACATGGAAAATTCATTTTCGCTCAATGAAATGGTAGCAGAAAATCAAATATCTCGAAATAGAAAGATACAAATCGCACCGGGATAATCCAGTATTAATGAATATTTTCCATACGCATGCTTCACTTCCGACCCGGTACGGCTACGGCACTCGGGAGGCAATCGAGTACAAAATAGAACAGAAAATGAGGAAATGTCAGGAACAAGCTAAGCAAGAAGAAAGCAGGGGAAAAAAACCCACGTACAAATGAAAACGGAAATCAAATCCGTCGATGGATAAGTGTACGGATGGCAAGCGCAAGCGACCGTTTAATAGTGACTCTGTAGAAGGCGATATGGAACTCTCCTGTATTACGGGCGTCATTGTATGCCCCCCAGTTGGTATGTGAAAACCATCAATATTATTGCAGGAAAGTGCTACCGTATGCTAATAATACTCACTTAGAACCAGCCTGCATGAGCAAGAAAACAACCACGCATCCCGGGTACACAGTTTTTATCCGGCCCTTATCGTCGGATGTTTTGTTTCGGTGGGTCATGAATTGCAAATTTCGGAGTAATGATTCCAAAGCGATTTTTAAATAAAATCTACCCATCACATTAGCGCTGCGTCACGCGTGTATAAAAAGCGAACGTTTCCTATGCAAAATAAACGGCAGCAGGATTGGTGGCGATCCGCGTACCGTGCGTATATAGAGCTGCTGGGGACCAGAAAGGGATGCGCACGATCAAAGGATCCTCCGGGAAGGGTTTTGGCATTTTATTCCCTTCACTGTGTGTACGTGTGTATGGGCGCCGCGTATGGGTGTTTATTTTAATTCTCGCTCAATAATGAATGTGTAAATAAATATTTAATACCGCCTAGCCTTGTGGCTTTCCCGTATGCAAAGTTGCGGTGCGTTACAGTTTTTTTGTTCCTTTTTTTTATTGCTTGCCAGCTCATTCTTTCGTTCATCATACGACGACGGCTGCTTTGTTGCACTAACTTGCTGGTACAAAAAACAAAAACAAAAACAGAACCAAAAACGTAACGCAGCTTCCAGCGTAAAACAAAGTGCACACAAACGAGAAAGTAAATAAGGTGTGCGTAAAGCCCATTAACAACTCGCGACTAACGCGCCACGCCAGTACACACACACACACACACACGGCAAATGGGTCGCAAGGGATGTGATGGAATAAACAGCCAAACGCAAGTGACGCAAGCCGTGTCTGCCCGGGGGAAAACTTTTCAAAGCTCCGCCAGAGGTTGATTCTGGTTGGGGCGAGAATGGGGGAGCCCTGGAAAAAAGGGTTAGAAAAGTATCGAACAGACTGGTGGAAATTCGTCGAGAACCGGCCAAATCATCATGAATACTTTCACGTTTGTTCACCCGTTAGCTTTTGGGGCACGGCACTCTTCATTTTTCTTTTCCCCGTGTGCGTCGAGAACGCTCAGCGGTAACTATTTGCGGGACCAACGTCAGTCGGTGGTACACAGTGGTTACACGCCTCCTTTTGCAACCGGATTGTGTACCTTCGGGTGACTGAGAGTGGGTGATGGTTGGAGGAGGGGAAGGAGAGTGAATGTGTGAAGCATAAGCTTCATATGGAATGAAAATACCCTTCGCGCTCAGGTAGCTAATCCCTCCTGGCAATGGTTTTCCGAGCGCATTTCGAATCCAGTTCCTTGTTGATGTTGTTGCTCTGTTTTTTCGTTTTAGCTTTGTGTCACGTTGCGTACTGTGCTACGGCTAAGTACGAAACTCACGCGTGGCGGGAATTGAATATCCACCGAAGGCAGATGATATAGGTCCAAAGCCAGACACGAGTGACGGGCGGCGGCACACACAAGCCTCACCTATTAGTATTCATGTTTTAGTGGTGGATCTTGTTTAAATATTCATACATGTTGCCGGTCTGTATATCCCCATGGTGGGGTGTATCGCACCACGTGAATGATGCTAGCAGTGTACAAATACATCCTTTTTGCGAGAGGTGGCGTAAAAGAAAAGAACAATATTCCCACTGGACAGAAATGGCGGTTGGAATGATTTGCGAAAAATAATTCCAACCAAACCACACTGGGTGGGGAGTGTCTTTTTCACTACAAAGTGAATACATGTGTGGTAAGTATTTACGATGAAGAAGTGCGCTGAGGCTCGATTTTCCTTTATTTAAGGGACAAAGCTTTTTTCGGCTTGTATGGAAAAGGAATTTCTATTGCCAAGGATAAATTGATAGTATCACCATCTCTCGTCTGTATTTAAATTTTAGGTAATTTGTGAACCATTTTTTCAATCAATCTCCTCAATTGCAATGTGCACAAACTGTTAAAGGATGGATTGTCAAATTGACATGCCTAAAAACCATTGCAAAGAGTTATACTTTCGCCCTTTGATATGCCGTGATTGCTTTGACTCATCACAGTAAAATCACTACCATACAACATGTGTCAAACCTCACTATGAAATCAGTTTTTTACTTGGGAATCGATCAAAAAACCACTTATCCTATAGATTCAGGGCAAATTGACAGTCCCTTCCCGTTGCATGGGACAGTAGATTAGGTTAGAGTCATATTTGTTTGCTGTAGGTCATTTAAGGCCCACTGTTTTGGGTGAAATTTGAACCACCTGCACTCACTTTGAACGTAAAACAACGGGACCATGCACCGGTTCGATACCATCAGACCTCGCACGATCAGCGGTCAGTGTTCGTGGAAATGCTGTTTTATTGTCCCTTTTTTGGCAGCATTTCAAATGCACAGTGAAAATTCCTCCTCTATCTCGCGTGGTGAGTGTATTAAGGGATGAGCACAGCAACAAAAAAGTGTACCTATGTTCCGATCACCCACAAATCGAACGTCATTCGATAGCGGTAGAGCAACCGGGGGTCAGGTACGCTAAACCGCAACGATCCTTCAACGAACTGAATTTGTACCGTGGTGTGTCCCGTCACGTTGAAAGGACCAGTTCGGTGTCCTGTGTCTGCTTCCCACCACCGGAGCAATGGCATCAGACAATGATTAGCCGCAGCGCCGCGAGGTGTGTGTGTGTAAGCTCACCGGTGCTTAACCGAGAGCCTGATATCGAATGGCGTACGCGTCAGCTTCCTGATTGCATATCCGCGCACATTGGAAAATGCGAAATGCAGCTACTGTCAAATGCTGACGCCGGGAGGTTAGATGTGGAAGAGATATCGATTGTTGGCGTACCCGGGTTTGTTCGGGGAATTTGCATGTGAATGAGGTGGAAAAAGCAGGCCACCAAGCGCGGCATACCAATCAAGAGCTGTCGATCGTTGCGCCGGGTGTCTGTTGGAGGATCGAGATGCGTGTTTGCCAGTGATGAGTGGGCCCCGCTACTCATCAAATCGCAAATCCATCCACCGGCCAAACGAGGTCAGCGGCGCGATGACCGGCTCGACCGGCTTTTCCAGCTATACAACGCGGTCGATTGATGTGCCCCGCGTTGGAGGACATTTCGCTGGCACGAAGGGCACTGCTGGCCCGGTCTGGGGGAGGGGGATAGTGTTAATGTCTGTTTAGGTACGCCAGTTCACGCAAATTGAGGTTTCTATTTTATAGGCTGCACGGTTCGTTTCCATCTGACCCTTATTTTATCGATCATTCAGACCCTTAGTGAGAAGGATGCGGATAAAAAGGGGCGTAAATCAATTAAAGTTATTTATCATGATAATATTTTATTAAATTGTTAGAAAAAAAATTGGCCCTATTGTCTGTCCTCACCTTAGCATCCATCAATGTGAAACTCGAACCAAACAGGACCGGACACACAATGGAATGCTTTGTGGGATTTTAAGGGTTTAGAAGTTTTGCCTCCTGGAGGGACGCGTCACGCTTCTTCGTTGTTTTTCACCACGAACAATGATGCTCACCATCACTTAACGATGTGTCATTCTTGCTGACCTAGTGCGATGATCGTGATGCAAACGACTTTTTGCTCTTATCGATTAAAACTATGTCGTGCTAGGCGCGGTGATGATGGGCCCGTGAGGGTCTGTGTGATGCCACTGGAGTGTTTTTTGGTGCGGCTGCTGTATGTGTGTACGTGGTGGTTTGCTGTCACACCACGTGACAGTGTTGCGTGCAAATTCTTTATCTACATCACGATTAATTAAACTGACCGTGCGCCTGAAATAATAATTATACATTTTGCCTCTCTAATGCGTAACGCTCTGTTTTGTGCCATCGTGGCATATTTGTTGTCCCTTATGGGTGTTTCTGCGTTACGCCCAGCGTCCGTCCCGGCCAGCGCACGAATTATGGTAAAATATTCAACGCTTTACGGTATAATTGATTGCGAAATAGCGATACCGATAGCTTGAATGGAAATGAGACATGGCACTGACGTTTGATCGATCGAACGAGACTAGTTTTTTCTAATTATTTATTTACTTTTTGTTTTGTTTTTGTCGCTAAGTGACAAGATATTCTGACAGGAGAGTTTTATGGGTGGGAATTCGCTATTTAGGTATTAATTAATTGCATTTCTAAACATTTTCGCTTGTGTGCGCCTGGGCGTGTCATTATTATTAAGGCTTTGTTCTTAGTTTTTAGCATTCTCCGATTTTATTGAGGAAATTGAAACAATAATTAGAATTCACGCTGTTTTAGTTGATATTAGTTGAACAGATATCATTTTAGTTACTAGTGTCCTAAATATAGCTTCAAAATCAAACACTTCAAATGAATGTACGCTTGCAAATAGTTAAAATCTTAATGGGTGTTTGCTCATCCATAACATCACAACAAACTCCCTAGCGTGGCAGAGTTAGAAAAATTGAAAACTCAAGTTCTGCTTTTGACCCTTTTCTATCGGGAATTTGCTGGCGGTCGGTTTCACCATCTATCTCTATCAGTGGCAAGATTAATAGAAAAATGCTTGTGCCGTCATGCTTGTATTAACCTGCTTTTCGAACAAGCCAGCCGAAAATCCCTGTTGTCCATTACCCAAGTGGATGTAGCTGCTTGGTTTAAAACAAAATACAACGAGAGCTCAAACATCGGAAGACATTTTAGCCCAACCTAATCCACCGTTGTTTTGATTTCGATCGTATAGCGCTGTACTGCAAAACTCAATCCAAAATCTCTTCAAATTTGGACCGGTGTAGTTGTGTGGTAGTCGTTGCTAAACGTATCCCGAAACTTCCCGCCAAGGACCCCGAAGCCAAGATACTCAACATGATGTCCCACCCAGTACATAAAAGCTCTCGTGAGGGTCGACGTAATTTAAATACAATCAAAATTCAAATATCGTACTCCGGTCCGTCGAACCTTTTACGGATGTGTGCATGTATAATGGGGCTGAAAGTCGGGCGAAGGTGCGGAAGTCCTTCGTCACACTATCGATGGTACACCGGGACCAGTGGGTGATGTGGAGACGTGGGACAGATGACAAATAAAAAGCAATTTCCATACTTTTTCTTTACGTTCCTCCTTCATTTTCTCGGAGGACCTTGACGATTGTCTAGGGAGGTCGGTTCGGATGACCGGGTTGTTGAGTGCTATCCTGCTCGTTGCTGTTCCGTGGCTGCAGGACTCGATCGGGAAATGGGCTCGATGGCAACTGCAACCCCACGGCTGTTAAGTGCGGTGTCAGCTGCTTCGGTTCATTATTCTTCTACCATGACACGGGCGACTGTGGCAAGCAAAGGTCACTTTCAATCTGCGCCGTCCCAAGCGTTTGCCTATACGTTTTCCATCCTTTTGATCCTCTACAGCTACATCTCAAATGTACAGAGACATTATTTATCTGTCCTTGACCGAAGAAAATTGGTACAGCATTTTGTTTTTTTTTTGGATTGCAACAATCTTCTGGTAAAAATACAGATACAACACAAGCCAATCGTCTTCGGTTTAGTTTTTCTTGAATAAAACATTGAGAATTTATATAGCGTTTGAAGTATGGGCATTTTGTAAATGTACATTGATTGCTGTAATAATTTGCTTCAAGTTCACGTTTTAAGACTGGTTGGATGACATCAACCGCTAATGTCCTGAATAAAATTACACCAAAAAGGCAATGTTTTAGTTTGCAGTATTCTAGTACGTCGATTTTTTCTTCAAAAATCTTCACCCTCACACAGCCGAACTACTTCTTTGAACATTTAACATAACTGCTTTGTTCTTGTAACTCATCCAAAGGTTTATCCATTTTATTTGATTATCTCAACACAAGTTCCGATGGTCAAACGTTCGTTTAACGAAATCGTTTCTTCCATTCTTTCGAATGAACTGCGTACGATTTGTAGACCATCGAAGCTTATCCATCTGTATAATGTCCATCCAGCTCAGATTTCAATCTCTTGCTGCCATTGTATCGCAAACTGCTCGAAAAACCATTAAAAGTATTTAACCTTTGGAGTTTGTGAGAATACTTTCCGGGCGAGCACTACAAAACTCAGGAACAATTGTTCACCAGTAACCGAACCGTGAGCCTTACGTCGTGGCTGTGGGTTTGTAGCACAAAAGGGGTGTGGGAATGCTTTCTCCCAAGCTAAAACCAACCACCGCAGATCATATTTTAAATGAAGCTTTCAAGTGGTCGAACCGCAGTACTGTAGAACTGCGAGGAAGGAAGGCATTTCTTTCCCGAGAAAAAATGATGCTTAGCTGTAAGGCAATTCCTTTCTTCTGCATCCAGCTCGCCAACAATTGGATCTTTACAATCAACTGAAAAATGGACTGTTCCTCGAAACACTTTTGTCGATGTACTTTTCTGCTTAGTGTTGCGGTGTTATTTTACTTGCTGCACTTTAGCGATCGATGCTAACCAACCACTTTGCGTTGCTGCTTGTGGTGCATTTACCGCTGTGCTGCTCGCATCGAATGCTATGCCACATTCGGTCGGGTTTGGTTGTCCTTCCTTTTTTTCATGTGCAGTAGTTGATCGTAGATATTTCATGCTAACTGACAGTTATATTCCGTGTAACATAACAGTTTATGTGTGTGGGTGTGTTTGTGTTTCCTTGCTACGACTACGTTTCTACGACTTTTAGGATGAATTTTCGCTTGTGGGATGACAATGTTGATTTTTTGCTGAATGTTTAGCGTTTTTCTCCCTCAGATTCATACGAACACTTCTTTGGTGAATCAGAACCAGTAAGATGTAGTTTCATTCTCTAATGTTATCGTTTAGCCTGTCATTCAATGTGGAGAGCTTTATTGCCCATTTTTTTGTTTGCTTTTCTACAAATTTTCAAGCAACAGTTTCACAAATTCTTTGTAGTGTTTGCCGCTTACGAATGGTTTGATGGCGTGACAGCAATAGTAGTTTGAAGCACTTTATCGTTTGCTTCCAAATACTTGTTTTTAGAAAACGATTTGATTGAGGTACGCTCCTTGCAAACCCTTTTACCGTATGTGTTGCGTTCTTTTTATGATAGTTGTTCTTTCTATCAGCAATATCCAACTGTTTACTTAAGCTGTAGCTGCTTGTTGTATTGATTATAGAACACAAAAACCAAAACACATTCCACTGCAATCGAAAAATTGCTATAATTTTCTTTAGACGATGTGAGCGGTACGATTCGTTCTTGAGCGTGTGGCTTCTCAAGGGCACACCGCAACCTTTGCGTGGATGATGAAAGACCGATTGCAAAACCTCGCGCGTTAGTAAAGCGCATGTTAATGCGGTAATAAGTACGTGGCAGTGTACAGTAAGTGAATTTTCTTCATCAAACAATATTTACCAGAACGCCGGCGAGAACAGTGCTGCAACAATCGTTCTTCTGCATCCAGCTCGCCAACAATTGGATCTTTACAATCAACTGAAAAATGGACTGTTCCTCGAAACACTTTTGTCGATGTACTTTTCTGCTTAGTGTTGCGGTGTTATTTTACTTGCTGCACTTTAGCGATCGATGCTAACCAACCACTTTGCGTTGCTGCTTGTGGTGCATTTACCGCTGTGCTGCTCGCATCGAATGCTATGCCACATTCGGTCGGGTTTGGTTGTCCTTCCTTTTTTTCATGTGCAGTAGTTGATCGTAGATATTTCATGCTAACTGACAGTTATATTCCGTGTAACATAACAGTTTATGTGTGTGGGTGTGTTTGTGTTTCCTTGCTACGACTACGTTTCTACGACTTTTAGGATGAATTTTCGCTTGTGGGATGACAATGTTGATTTTTTGCTGAATGTTTAGCGTTTTTCTCCCTCAGATTCATACGAACACTTCTTTGGTGAATCAGAACCAGTAAGATGTAGTTTCATTCTCTAATGTTATCGTTTAGCCTGTCATTCAATGTGGAGAGCTTTATTGCCCATTTTTTTGTTTGCTTTTCTACAAATTTTCAAGCAACAGTTTCACAAATTCTTTGTAGTGTTTGCCGCTTACGAATGGTTTGATGGCGTGACAGCAATAGTAGTTTGAAGCACTTTATCGTTTGCTTCCAAATACTTGTTTTTAGAAAACGATTTGATTGAGGTACGCTCCTTGCAAACCCTTTTACCGTATGTGTTGCGTTCTTTTTATGATAGTTGTTCTTTCTATCAGCAATATCCAACTGTTTACTTAAGCTGTAGCTGCTTGTTGTATTGATTATAGAACACAAAAACCAAAACACATTCCACTGCAATCGAAAAATTGCTATAATTTTCTTTAGACGATGTGAGCGGTACGATTCGTTCTTGAGCGTGTGGCTTCTCAAGGGCACACCGCAACCTTTGCGTGGATGATGAAAGACCGATTGCAAAACCTCGCGCGTTAGTAAAGCGCATGTTAATGCGGTAATAAGTACGTGGCAGTGTACAGTAAGTGAATTTTCTTCATCAAACAATATTTACCAGAACGCCGGCGAGAACAGTGCTGCAACAATCGTGCTGCATTCCCAATTTCTACCCAGCTGGTGTACGTGATGATTTCGATAATAGCACCTGCCCTGTGCTGACAAACAACCACTCATTAGGGTCTGTGCATGCCTCCAGGAAAACTTGCGACTGCAACTATGGGACCCCCAAGAAAATCACGGACCTTTTATCTGTGGTGTATCGGGATCGGGATAACGACCCGATGTATGGTGCTCACGAAACCATCGCGGGTTGTGGTCGAAGATCCTTCGGCACGAGATGGTAGTCTACGAAGGTAATTTCCATCATAAAAAAGTATGACCAATGTAATACAATTAGACACAAGGGGCTGATGGACGGCTGGCAGGACGCTAGAGGAGAACACACAATCATTTTCTCAACTCGTGAAAAGTAAAAGAAAAGATTTTTCTTCCCGGACGAGAGCTCGCTAATGCCTAGCACCGAAAGACCGATTGCAAAACCTCGCGCGTTAGTAAAGCGCATGTTAATGCGGTAATAAGTACGTGGCAGTGTACAGTAAGTGAATTTTCTTCATCAAACAATATTTACCAGAACGCCGGCGAGAACAGTGCTGCAACAATCGTGCTGCATTCCCAATTTCTACCCAGCTGGTGTACGTGATGATTTCGATAATAGCACCTGCCCTGTGCTGACAAACAACCACTCATTAGGGTCTGTGCATGCCTCCAGGAAAACTTGCGACTGCAACTATGGGACCCCCAAGAAAATCACGGACCTTTTATCTGTGGTGTATCGGGATCGGGATAACGACCCGATGTATGGTGCTCACGAAACCATCGCGGGTTGTGGTCGAAGATCCTTCGGCACGAGATGGTAGTCTACGAAGGTAATTTCCATCATAAAAAAGTATGACCAATGTAATACAATTAGACACAAGGGGCTGATGGACGGTTGGCAGGACGCTGGAGGAGAACACACAATCATTTTCTCAACTCGTGAAAAGTAAAAGAAAAGATTTTTCTTCCCGGACGAGAGCTCGCTAATGCCTAGCACCTAGCACCTAGCACCGAGGGCCAGATTTTGGCCCATTTTCCCGTAAGCCAATTTTCGTCCAATCGATTGTGAACGTGCCGGCCCACATTTCGGAGCAAGCGCCAGTTCCAGAGTGCCGAACCTCTTGTCCCTCAGCAAAATGTTCCGCATTTTTTTTCCGATGGCGAGCGAGACGGTGTCTTTAATTGCGAAACTAATTATCATAAAATTTTATATGGTTTTGTTATGAAATATGCATAATACTGTTGGCCGACGGGTGGCCGACGTACCGCTCGTGTTAAGGGACTGTGGATTGTGGAACATTTCGCATCTTAAAGCAATTTGGCACCGACGGAAACACTTTGCCGTGCTCTGGCAGCCGGAGAACGCAACGGCAGGAGCAAAACCGGGAAGCTAATTTAAATAATAAAACGAGTTTAGGGTAGTGCACACCCCCATCTCGCCCGGCTCGCGCTAATGCGTCCCGGAAACTAATGCTTATGCCGAGTTGGGACCATTTAAAGAAAGCATAAATATTGTGCGCAGAATTTCGTTCCGTTTTTTTATTTTGTCAAAATACAATTTCTTAAACAAATTGGGGGACTGTTTTGCTTTTTCATTCGTTTCTAAAGTTTTGTTTCTAGAAAAAGTCCCACTCAAAATCTATTTTCGTCCTATTAGCAGTAGAAGAACTACCGTCAACTGGCGAGAAACTTTGAGATTTGAATGATTGTTTAACATTACTGGGGAGGCTTAATTCGTTCCCATTTGAGAGATCGTATTCACCGTAAAGCGTGTGCCTCAAGTGCTAGTAGTTAAACCAGCCGAAGGGAAGAGAGAAAGAACAAAAAATCGCATTATAGATGGTGCCTATTACCCGTCTTTAAACGCACTTTACCTCAACACTTAGTCCTGGGTGCGCTAAAATGTCTGCCTGGTTTTGTTTTCATTCCATGAATATCCCCACTTGCCTCGCTGCTTGCTTCGAAAATGAATATCAAATTTTCATTAAAATGCTATTTTTTTCTCACTTCCTCGCTTGCGCACTCTTTTCTCGCACCGATTTTGGCTCGCCCTTCGCCCCTGTTGTGTGCACCGGCAATACCAGCGTTAGAATACGCACAAGCCTATTGCCTATTCATCGGATCCACCCATACACCTGAGTAATCAGATACGGGTTAGCTGTACATTTTTCGGTTTCGAGCGAAAATTAACGATCTGCGCGCTTGGGTGTTTTCGCCAGATCCCGGAACTGGTTGAGAGCGCTGTTGCGCCTCGTTAGTCGAAATAGAAGTGAAACCCGAACGAGATAGGCACAAATAGCGAGCGAATGAAAAGAATGCAAAAAAAAGGACATGAAAACAAAAGTACAAGCTTTTTTCGAAGCGGCATTCAAACTACCCCAAAAGTGTGAACGAATACACAGGTTCGTGCGGTAGACACACACAACTCCAACGGCTACAAAAAAAAAAAGAAACAGACGAACACGTAAAGATAAACAGAGAACAGGAACATGGAAATCGGCTGGCGGTGAACTTCGAGTGGGAGTGGTAAGGGTGTAATTGAATTTTCCGGAACGAGTAAAATCTTAGCCCTTTTTTGTTGTTGCTGTGTTCCTCGGAAATGGAAACATTTTCGTGCTGTTGATATTTTTGGGTTAAGAGCATCCGAAACCCGAATTAGTGAAAAATCTGGTCTCCCGTCTCCCGTCGCTCAAGAGGAAATCCCTGGATCCGGGATCTGGCGAGGGCCTGGTGTATGGCAGTTAGTTTTACCATGGAAATGGTTTGTGGAAGTTTGCTCGAATCTGTGGCCCCAAGCGAGCTGGGAACACTTTGAAACCATGTCCTTTCGGAAAACAGAGCATCGGGAATCGAGTTCTCGACACTTTTCGATAATAACTCACATATTGAGTGTCCCACGAGTGTTACAGATTACCGTAAAACACAGAACAGCAATCTTGGAGCGGGGACGCTGTGTCGGTCGGTTGTGTATTGATAATATTCATTAAACCTGTCATTTCCATCACCACGCTTTGCATATGTATCAAAACACAACACAAAAACGGAACGAACAACTCTCGATGGGGTAAGCTAGTTAAAGTGGAATTCCTAGCTAAATGTGTATCACACACACGCTCTCCCACACATGCCGGTTGGCTTCTTTTGAGTGCCCAAATGGTGCCCCTATCGGTTTCTGCCTCCCATGGTCACCGGGGTACCCTGCCGTAACCACAACACGACACGCTGCTGCTCATTATTATTTCCACTGTCATGTATCGATTGTAACAATCCGATAATGGGAACATTTGTGTGTAAATGTGAATAGCATTTACCATTACGCCACCTTCTAACGACCGGTGCGGGATTAAGTAGCTCCCTCTAAAGCCTCCTGCTGAGGTTTTCTGGTTCGAGTGGCGGGTAAATTACGCTAACCCGGTTCACATTTGATGGTCGATCGATCGATGGATGGATGTGGTGTCACGGTGATGATGGAGGAGCAAGAGAGAGAGAGAGCGCGCGCGCGCTGGTACGGTAATGAAAAATTATGCTCCGTTCCGGCAGATCAAATCAACAATAATTACCAGTTGAAGTTAATTGAATTCTCTACCACACAAACGACACCCTGCACCTTTCTTCGGAAACCGATGCTTCTGAGCCATTTTCCAGTTGATGATTTTCCCGTTTATTACATCCTTTTGCCTTTCTCGACCCCGATCGCCTTTTCCCGGCGGGAGCCTGAACCACATGGGAGAGCCGAACACACAGCGGGACCGTTATATCTAGATGACATAGTGTGTGACATGGAAATATAAATCACAGATCCAATCGAGCGTCCTAGGCATGGTCGTAGCACAAATAAGCTTTCCCCATGCATGTCCGGTGTTTCCCACCATTTTCTTCAAAACACGGTGCCGAACACGGTCATGTTTTTGCGAGATGATGTAATTTCGTGTCGCGCCCTTTTACCGATCTGCCGGTACTTGCACATGGTGGTGAGACCGATAAAGGTATTAAGTCTACCGTTTGCCACCGTCGTACGAACAACCGTGACCGTCCTTTTGCTTCGAAAGCGTGTCAAAAGCTCCGACCGCGATCGCGTAAGCATGATGAGTGGATGGACATCCTTGCTTCTTGGGAAAAAGGGGGCCCGTTTTGGTTTTCCGGACCACAAGAAAAGGATTACGAACAGGTGAGCGCACAAGAAAATGGGCGCCCTGTGTGTTGTGTTACCACCGGTAGAAGAAAGAAATACGCCGAAAGTGTGTGGTGTGCTGTTTTTTGTGGAAGCGTAACCGAAACTTTTGAACAAGTTGGAAAGTAATTTAAAAGATTTCACCTCCAACCTATTTCACCATACCGGTTGATCCACTGCTGGTGAAAATTTGAAATGAGGTCTTTTTGCTTGCCCTGGTGGTGCAACATCCTTCAGACGGGAGAAAATTAATCGTGTGAAGAAATCTGGAAAATTGTGAAATATTTGTGTCACCTTCCAACGAAAGCTCCACTCGTTTTTTTTTTTGGTGAAACTTGTGGCACTGCTTTTTTGAGGAAGTTTGCGCACCGAGAATGTAATGTAAGTTTTGCTGGAAAGTAAGTGTGCATGGTTGTTCATGTGGCAGTACATCTGGCTGTAGCTATGAGTACAATGTAATGGATGAAACATTTATGGCAGAGTTCTGTGAAGGTAATTGATGGTGTAATGGAATGTTGCTTTGAAACAAGTCCTTTGAAAGAACACAAGTACAACTCTCTTATTCAATTGAGACAAGTGTGACAGAGCGTCCGTGGCAGTGTCGATGCAATACTTAACTTAACCATTAGATAAACCTTTCTTTAATTGGAATTAAACACTTTAACTCGTTTCATTTATTGACCCCACGAAGACTTACAAAAAAATCTTCTCTTCTTTCATTGCAGGTGTGTTATCCGATCATCCCTTTTTTGAATGTCACTCCACCAATGCCCACTCCGCAACTATAGGTAGGGTAAGCAAAAGTGGACAAAGTTCTTCGATTAATTTAAGTTCTTATTTATTGTCCTCGTTTCCGGCGCTTGATGAGATGCGCAAGCCACCAACAAAATAGTCCGACAATTTGTACCGTGCGGTTGGCCATGTCATAGACGCCCTTTACAGTCTTACCATCCCGATCTCTCCCCCTCCCAGACAAAGAACCACACGATTCTGATGGGATCCCATTTGTAAAACCGCACTCCAACGCTTGCCGCGACCCGTGCGCCAATCTTTCGGTCGATGAGGGTGTAAATCCTGGCCCGGAAACCGACCGCTTTATTTTCGGCTCCATCGCATCCTGCTCGTTTGGTTCGCACCGGGACAAGTTTTACGTTGAAATAGTGGATCCGCCACCCGATCCACCTTTCCTTTCTCGGAGCGCGTCACCCGGTTTGTCACGGGACCCGGAAAGCAGGCGTTTGGATTACCTCAATTTGTTTTGTATCGTTTGTTCATCCGTTTCGAAACATCCAGCGTCGGTTTGGGAACATTAGAGGAATCACAAAGGAGGATCGGGAAGCAGAGCAAAAAGAAACCACCACCGGAACTGAATTGTCGAAAAGATGAAACAAAGCAACCAGAAATCCTTACAACCGGTTCAACTTTATCTTATCGATTACATCGTGGGACAAGCTGACCGTTTCAGTGCGCACCGTTGTGGTGGTAGTGGTGGTCGAAGAATCGAACCGTGCTGCTAGCTGCACTGACTGGACATTTCGCAAGAAGATGATGACGATGGTAATGGCGCTGATGATGATGATGATGATGATGACGATACCGGTAGTAATGGTGGAGCTTGGTTTGAGATTTAAAGCGTCCGAAATGGTGGTATTGTGCCATTACACATTACTTCCGGTACGAAGTAGGGGAGGGGAGACCATCACCATCTTACCTTTATGTGGCGATCCCGTTTTGCTCCTTCGCCCACGACGAGTTGCACTTTCCAACGAGCGAACGAGCGTGCCTTTCAACGTATCTCGAAATACGTTTGATCATTCGGCTGGAAATCGATCGATTTCCGTTCCTTTGGGTTCCGTCCGATACTCGCTCTCCTCGCCGATTTCCACGCCCCGGTCTCTTGTGGCTTCCATATTTATAAACACACCGAACTGTCATTAAAAGCTCATAATTTATTCGACCGAGATTCCCGGATGCCCGAAGCGTTCCCGTCCAGCTCAGTAGAACCAATTCGTTATCGAACCGTTTCATTCGAGAACGGTGAGAGAAATTGGGCAAGGGGACGATGGTAAGGACTATCCATTAGGTGAACGTTGGGGGTGAACGAACTACTGTTGCTGCTGTTGAAATTTTTAATATTGCTCCTGCTGACGGTAGACGAAAAGAATGGAACACCATGCCACAACAGCAACAGCTCATTTATTGTGCTATCGGATCGTATTATGTTTTGGTTAGTTTAAAGACCTATTCTTTCGATGGTGCACCATCCAAAACAGGGGACAACAAAAAAAGTGACCCCATACAACTAGACATCCTTTTGCACTATCTGGCGAAGAATTTAAAACCACACAGCGGTACCATCGTTTCGTATTCGTCCTGCAGCCTAGCCAAGCAAGAGCGTCATCGATGGAAAATAATGTTTGTGCAAATTATCATCACATTCCGTTTGTTGGTGTGTGCACCCACATCATTGGGTTTTGCTGTTCACAATCGTTCCGGGTACGATACAGACCCAACAACATTTTGGAGCGAGGCAAATATTCAGCATTCCCCGGGATGGCTGTGTCTGTGTTTATAGTGCCTTCGGGGAAATGGTTGTAGTTTGCCTATATTATACATTTTTCATCCCACTGCAGTAAAGTAGCTGCGGAAGGGTACTGTCGTTTACGTTCCGGTGTGACCTGGCTGTTTTATATGGTAGAGGGGTTTCTTTTTTCTCTCGCTCTCGTTTGTTTCGTTAGTAGAGTTTTGCATGTCTTCCACACGGTTCCGGACCATTGACTAACAAGGAATGATAAAAAAATGCGACAGCAAAAGGTGCCTTTTTCGTTCTTTGTTAGTTAGTGCCGTAGTCTTCGTTTCATTTCCATACGGTGTTACGGTTTGGGTGGCGGGTACACTGACTTCCCATTTTCCTGATCGTTTTTCATACGAATCGTGAGTACGTATGTGCTTGACATTTGTGGACGATTCTAAGAAGGGATTGTAAAAGTCTGCATGAAGGCAAAGGGGAAAAAAACGAAGGTACAAATACCAGAAAAACAGAACAGTGAATCGTTTGTTGGATTTGCTTGTTGCTTCCCTTCTTCCAACCGCATGTGTCCCGTAACTTTAACCCTTCATTTTTTAAGGGTAACCTTAAAACTGCATAAATATTCGCCGTGTTTGTCCGCATCACCTGAACAGAGTGGAAAGTAGCAAAAAAAAAAAAAAACAACAGCCCAAGTTTCCGGCTGCATTGTTGCTGCACAGAAAACTTTCATGCCATTCCATTTCTGCTTGTACCGATCTACACGACACGTGCAGAGGTCACTTTTACTCGAGTTCTCCACCGGAAGGTGTGGCCGTGTTAAGCAACACCTTCACATTCTTCTTCCCCAATGTGACACAACACACCAAAAAATCCAACCCATGCATCGGTTGGTGTCCTCGGGATCGCGCAAAAGCTGCTCGGGGTAAAAAAAAGTTTACCCAGAATTCCCATTTATCTTGCACCACCTACCACCCGAAGCAGGCGTAGCAGGCCAACCCCAACCGGCGCTTTACAAATCCGGCGGCCTAGGGTCAAGATTTTATGTACTCCGGCGTGTGTCGGGTGGCAGCAGTTAGTTGCCGGGTGTCCCGGCAGGTTGCTTTCTTTTACTAGCGCTTGCGTTCAAAAAGCGAACACATTGCACCTACAAATAGCCGCGAAACCGCCGACCGGTCGACCGGGAACCACCGGGAGGGTCATTTAGTGCGGGAAATTTATTAACCATCATCGAATTGTAAAAGTTCGATAGCCATTATTCGGTCGTTCCGGGAATGTTTCATTTTTTTTTTGTGTTGTATGTTGCTGGTCTCGCACCCCGACCAAGCTTTATCGGTGGGACACACAGGATCATATTAGTAAGTTAACCTTTTTACTACATTTCCACGTTCCCGGCCCGCGCCCTCTATCTCACCACGGATATAATGGACTTACTTATCCAATAAATTTTCTCCCCTAGACCTTTGGCGCGCTTGCCGGAGGGGCCCGTGCGCTGGGCACCAAGTTTGGCTCTAGGCACTAATAATGATAATAAAAAGAAGGGGGACGCAAAACGTAATCGTGCAATCTTTGAACCGTGCCCAATTTTCCCGTTAACACACCAAACCAAAAAAAAAGAAAGGACGAAGAATGCGAAGATCGACGGTCGCGCTTCCCATGACCATATTTTCAGTAATGGGTCATATTTTATGGACTTTGAATAAAAATAAAGCTTCCGCCATATGCTCCGCGCTGAGGTCGAAACCACCATGCCCCGCAGAAGAAAAAAAAACACATCTCCGCGTTAAGGATATTACCCGGCACCGTTCCGTTCCAGGCCTTGCGGCATTTTCTGGCTGAAGGTTTTGATAAAATTTACGACCTCCTTCCGTAATTTTCTCTCACCCGCGTTTGGTGCGGCCCGGCTCTCCACGCAACATTCACCGGCCGTGGCTAGAGCTAACCACTTTTTCCCTTATGGGTTATGTGTTCTTTACAACAAAAAAAACATACACTGCGCTTCAATCTAATGCGAATTCATCCCGGGAAAAGTGTCAGCACCAAATGAAGAAATTAGGAATGAGTCAGTGGGTGCGCCGGTTTTGCTCGTGTCAGATGGCAGGGGGGAAAGGATGGGAGTGAACATTGGGGAAGGATTATGCTGCCGGCTACCAAAATAATAGGGATGGTTTCAAACAAAGTGTTAATAAATTATGATCCGCTCAGTGTGGCCCGTGCGGCCGGTGGGCCTTATCGAGACTGGTGCAGCATTTTTGGTAAACATAATTTCGCGGATCAACTGATGCTGGTCAATGCTTATGATGATGATGATGATCATAACGGGAAGTGAAAGGGAAACAAAAGGTAGGGAGAGGATGTGCATTTTGCATGCCAGCTTTATCGTCAGAGTCAATCGGGCTCGAGTAAAATTTATAATGCTACAGACGCATCGCTAAATATGCACCGAGTTCTGGTGAACCGTGATGAATGGCACCGGGGTAAAGGTTAATCATAACGATTGAAGTTTTTAGCAATTTTTGTGGCGAAGGCTACCGACCGTAATAATCACCTTACTAATAGCTTCGTTATGATTTTAAGCACTGTAGAAAAATTGTATAGTAACAATCAAAATAACCTTTGCTTCAAATTATGCCATCACTTTAGTCTTGTTCTCGGGAAACCCAGTCACTATTCAGTGGAACGAATTTTGTTTCACCTTCAATCCATTAAAAGCTAGCCCGCAAACTTTGTGTATCGCTTGCTTTTTCGTAACGAAATACGATCAAGATGTGGAGCATTTTTTTTTTTTGCTGGTGCCATTCGGTGCAGTGCCAAAACGAAACGGAAATCTTCCGAAACTCGTTAGCAAAGAAACTAAATTAGTGCCGCCCTGTCAGGCATGTTTACGATTTATGGGTAATTACTGCACTTCGTAATGGACACTAGCGAACGGAAAATCTTCGTTACCTTCTTCGGAAATGTATGTGCTGCATTTTCCATTTTCCTCGTCCTGAAGGGGTTTTTTCTTCCCAAGCTTGATTCGTTGGAAAATGAAATATCATTTTACGGTTTAATGAAATGGATGGAAAAAATGATCATTTTAATGCGAAAGCTAATGCAAAATGGCAATAACAGATCAGTCCATTACAAATCTCATCGAAACATTCCGTACTTCCCACGCTAATGTATTCCGATTGTGATGCGGCGTTCGGTTCATTGTTATGCTAGTCTCGGCCAGCTACTTTCCGATCCGGCCCTGATCAACTTGTGATGGCACTTTCTTCGACTACACTGTCCAACTGGCTGGCGCGAAAACGTCTGCAAGACGCGAAAGATGTGTGTTATCATTAGGCATAAGTCGGGTCGTTCATTCTCCACGTACTAGCGCACGTACCAGCATGTACCAGCATGTTCGAAAGTACGCACACACACGATTCGAATGTAAATGATTGCCAGCAGCGTCCGAGATGCAAATTGAGCCGATGCTCGCAACGCACAGCGCAGCGCTGCCGGCCCAACGGCACTGACAACAATTAACATCCCGCGATCGTTATCTTGATTTGTGCGTGCATTTTGCACAAACGGGCCGGCGTCGCCCGATTGCGTACCATTATGTTTTCGGAAGCCATCCGTACCACCAGCCCAAAATATTATGTACGTTGCACAGCGAAACCCGGTACCCGGTGGTTCAGTACGTGCAATAAATTTAATTACACAAGCATTCGCGACGACGACGGGCGGCCCTTTTCGCGTGCTGACAATGTGTACATGTTTTATGGCGTTTGCAAGACGGTGTGTGCGCGCCAATGTGCCGCGGCCGGCGTTTTGCGTCATGCGAAATGTTGTTGCCGCGTCGCCAACAATCAACGGTAGACCCAGTTTGGTTTGCTTATGGCCGCGGTCTGTGGTATTTGCTTTATTTTCTTGATGCATCTACCAGTAGTCACCGGGATGGGCTGGTGGTCACGTTTCTTCTCCCTAAGTCCCCCGCCTCGAACCAACCGACACAAACGATGCCGTCAACGAGTTATGATGGGATGTTTTAAAAATTCATTTGTCACGATGCAATCAACCGCAAAACGTTGGCCCGTGGCCTACGGCAGACCGGGCAGGCCACGAAGATGACCGGAATCAATAATTTACACTGTATGGCGCCCGCGGCAATATGTGACGGGGAGCGTGTGTGTGTGTGATTAAGGAAGGACAAAGAAATCACCGAAGGACAAGGACGTCGTGGCGTTTTGAAGACTTACAATGGAGTAAACAGCTTGAACATAACGGTGGTCGTTATTTCCTAGCGCGACAGCTGCCAGCTGACCAAAGCGAGCGTTTGCAATGTACTGGGTCGTAGGTCGCAGCCGGCCATTGGTGCCTATCGTCATGGCTTCGTAGGGCATCAGCCCGTTTTGTCCATTAGGACAGGTCGTCATCACGTCACGGTACACACACATACACACGCCGTAGATTGGCTCAACCGAACCCTTTACCATTCCTCGGGGAGGCATGCTTTGGCCTCCGAAAAAGCGACTCAAAGTTACCAGAAGCCTACTGCCACAACAGCAACATCGAACGGATAAGACCATCAAGGTAGTTGCTTTATCTTGTGTGTTGGCCTTTTTTGGTCCCATTTTTTTATCCGGCATTTGCTCTAGTTTTGAGCTTGTTTTCTAGCCTGACCTAGAGAGGGTCATAGTTTGGAGCGGGATAGAGAAACAGCCTTCTTCAGGAACGACCTGTCGATTTTTTTTTGCTGGCCCCTTTTCTCATTTCTGCTGTGAGTCATGCTCAGTATTTTTGGCACGTCCCTGAACGGATGCTCCAAATGGGTTCACTTACAATTTCGGAACGTTTCTGTCTTATGGTCATCTCCTGATGAAAGGCCTTCTCACGGGAGACTCCTTCGTATGGTGTGGCCGGAAATGGTTGGCACGACAAGACAGACGGAGAGCTGTCTAACGATTTAATTACATAATTTAGTATAGCTTTTTGGATTTTTTTCCTTTTCTTCCATTCCTGCCTACAACCCATAGAAACGTTTCGACGCGATGCTTAGGTTTCGATTGAGGCCAAATGTCTTAGCACAGAATCGTCCATCGTCTGCGCTTCTACCACAACCCCTCAAAGTTGTGGAAAAAGTCGAAAATCCGTTAAAAGGATGTACCGCACTCAGCCGTGCGGCGAACGGAAAGATACGAGTACGAGTATTGGGGTGAAATTGGCCAAACGATTTGGCTGGCAGCTGAAGAATGTGGCGCCGCGCACGGAAGACGGCAGGACAGCCGCGAACTGGTTTGGAAATTGGCTTTTAATAGGGTGTATGAATGGGTACGCTCGTTCATTTTGGTCCGGGTTTTTTTTTTTTGGGGTAAGATTTTCATCGCCATCGTGTGCGGTAATGCGTGAGCGGAGCTGCAAATTGATGGCCAAATTCGTGCGAGCGGCTCGAGAGGAATTAGTGCCCAATCAGCAAGTAGTTCGGCGTGTGGTGTGCGCTGGTTGGCAGCGGAATGGAAAGTGCTCATTCGTTGGTTCGTCGTTTGCCGCTCTTGAGCAATCGCTTGAGAGTCGGGTAATAACGTCGTTCAACGTGCGAAAGGATGGAAATAAAGTTTTACGATAATTGTGATAAGAGTGGCAAAGTTCTGTGTCTTAAGTGTTGGCTCAAGGAGAAATACGGCGAGTGGCTCTTCAAGTTTGTGAGCGTTGAGCGGAAGAGTTGCTGCTGCGAGCGCGACATAGTTGTGAAGTTGGATGCTATTTTGAAATTCCTAAAATTATTGGTTGGCTGAAGGTGGAAAAAGGTAACAACTTTTCAGAGGACATTACACCTTTCCCCGGATTCAGTTATTGTGTCGTTCTATTCCATTTGCTACAATAATACCCCGTCAAGATGTGAACCTTTCCTGTGTGTAGTTGAATAGGTCCAGGAAACTCTGAAACGTTTTATTTTTCACGATTAATATGTCAATAAAGTGTGACAAGAAAATATCTCCTCTCGTATCTACCGAGCCTATGGCCATTGTTTATTCCTTAAACAAAGAATTCATAAAGGACATCATGTCGAACATATCTGGCTCCTAAAGCTTTAGTCTGATATGTAGCATAGCTTCGATGGAAAAATTTTATCACATGAATAAAAAAACAGTTGAACACTACAGACCATCTGGTGTCGGGTTGATCTTTCTTTCTCTATCTCGCTACAACTTTCGATGGAGACGCCCAGTACCTCTTGCTCAATGGAGGCGCCAGGTGCCTTTTGAGTAACAGTAAAATCAATACCCTTTGCAGAGAGGAAAGGATTCACATCGCACGCTTCAGCAGG
>KZ062190.1:184397-199053 GCA_002091835.1 Anopheles maculatus
AGCAGGACAGTGTTCCCCTATTTGATATGCGCAACAAATGCGTTACCCTTGCGTTCTCTGCACGGAACGGCTCGATTAGCTGATGGCTTATCGTATTACAAGATGGCGCATCGTATTCAATTTCATCAGCGCTCACTATGTAAAACGCTTCCGCAAAACCTGTGGATTACCATCATGCGTGAATGTTTTATTGCTGATTAATGAGAAAAGTAAGCTCGTAAAATAACACTTCACAAACGAGAGGCCGTGTGTGTGTGTGTGCATCCTTCAGTGCGAGCCGTTGGCTTAAGAGTCTTGTGCGATTAAGCAGCAGCGGTAATATCTAGCGCGCCGGAGGTGTTGCTGTTGGGGAAGTAAGTACAACGCGTTAGACACAGTACTGCAATCCAGTTGATGCTTGGAAATGGCAACATAAATCCCACCCTAATGGGACTTCAAACTAGACACTTAATCATAATTTTAAATCCTCTTCCCATTTACGACCATCCTGTCGGCATCTGCAGGCGATTGATGTATGGGGGTTCATTTTACTGCATCAATTGGAAATGGAGGGATTAGTGAGTGTTCTTTCTGGTGATTAAATGTGTGATTTATAGTGAAATGGAATGTGTTTTGTCTTAACTTTGTTTTTATATTTTGTTTGATAGATCGTCGTTTGTAGTTGCGTCATTTAGAGGATTGTCTAGCAACGAAGCTTATTTTCTAAGATGAATAATAAATAAATACATTTAGTACAATAATTGACAAATTAAACGAGCAATTCCCATGCCGACCGTTTCCATCGTCCCGAACCTCAGCCATATGCAGCCAGATGGAGTGTGTAATTAAATATCTAGGCTTGTAACACAATTACGGGTACTCGTGTATCGGACACAGGTAGGACAAAGGATTGTCCACAGCATGTACCACCACCGCTATGCGATGCAACAACCATTTCGGGCATGTTCTGATCGTGTCTAAAACTGAAATATAATGTTCTACCGAATTGAACCAAATGGCAGGCTTTCATAGGCCAATTACTTCTCCATTGTGACTACTATCCGTAACACGACTAAACTTTTGTAATTTGCATGCATAGTACGTGTCGTAAACTGGTGCTAGAGCACATCCCAGGCCAGCATAGTTTGGCCCCTCGAACCTCGCTCAGTTTTACGATGCGCTCTGCTAGATTGCTTTCCAGCTCCGGTCCTGGACGCCGGAGGAAAGTTTAATTGAATAACCGTCTACGGCGGTACCTCCGTGCCAGGCACCAATCGAGCAAGCCGATCCTTTCGACACGTCGTCAACCCGAGGGAACTACTAAGACTGTTTAGGTGTAGACGGACCGGGTAGCTGGTGCAGTTCCGCCGTGCAGTTGGGGCTCGTAATTTATTTCATTAAGGTGAATGTCTCCAAACAAACCGCAATGATTATTAGTTCGACGTGTCCGGGTGCACTGGTAGAGTGCCGAGGGTGGCACAATGTGAACCCTGCGATGGAGTTGCAACGATTGCGGGCGTGGTAAAGTGATTGCATTTTATGATGCGCACACGACCAATCTTAATGACACAAAGCTTCTTGCAGCCTCGGAAAAGTGGTAGCGATGTGAAGTAGCGTTCGGGAGTCCATGTTCTCCAACGATCTGGAGGTATGGGTATGTCGCTACAGCGGTATGCTACTGCTGCACTTGCAATCACATTGTTGTGCTAATTGAATTGAAATATTGCTGCACCCTGTGCCTATATTACGGTGGAGGGAGTATATGCTTCTATAATTTGGAAATGCATGAATACATCTTGTATGATTCATGGTTAAATGATCGCAGTTATATGCAGATCTATTCTACCTAACTGGACATGATCAAACAGATTTCTGTGAAGCAATTAATACTTGTACTGCTCAAATACACAAAATTATCATGAGAAATAAATATTCATTTGTAATTTCGGGAAAAAGGACAGTAAGTAACCTCCCAAGATCAATCGCACTACAGGCATATACAACAAACCTTTTATAGTTCGAGTGAAAGAAACCAAATGAATCACTCACTGCTCGACGATGTTTCCGCTTGTATTACACACCACTGGTTGTGCTGTGGCTTTTGTTTTTGTATCACCCAGTCTGTTACGGTCATTCCGTGATCATCTTGAAAAGTGAAAAATCTATTACCGTATTACAGACACAGCATAACATACTTCTAGCCATTTCCATGCCTTTCTCGCCATCATTTTCTACTACCAACCAAGTAAAAACAAAAACATTTGCCCCGGGATCGAGTTTGCCACCAAACAGCAGCCGCAGCAACACCAACAAACGAGCGTAAGTGTGAAACGGTGTTGCTCTTCTTTATTACATTACCTGCAATCCTTTTGTCTTCACATTTCGAAACAGATGGAAATGCGATGGTAGCCACAGACCGCGCGTAAGACTGCCGTTCGCAACAGCGCAGCATGTTCGTTGCTATCGTTCCGGGAGCGGTTTATGTTATTCGTGAAACGTCAAACATTCACTTTTCGTAAGGAGATTCAATTTTATGATAATGCTTCGAACCGAACTCTTCCATTCGATTGCATTTCTTATCATGTTCGTTTCTCCCGTTCCAAATGTTTTGATGCGACGGTTTGTGCCGCCATACTGTTGGACGCGCGAAAAGAAAGCAAATGATGTTGGTTTGGATCATTTGTATCCGACGGGGTTGCCGCAGTCGATCGTTTGTAATGGACGTGTGCGTGATTGCGGGATGGTCGTTTGGATAGACGATCGATTTAACAGTCGACAATTGAATTTCAGTGATAGTTGGGGAGCTTTCTTCCTAGTCTTACTGCAGAACAACAATCGATAGGTCGTCGAACAATCGTCAGTTGGAAAAAGTGTTAACGCGTGAAAGGAAATAAAAACAAGGGTAACAAAGTTGGAATCGTCCCGAAGGGAAATAAAGAGCATAACAACAAATTAAATCAACATCGCTTTTTCCGAGCTTTTTATAGGAGTTTTAACAGTTTCAGAAAAATTACATACACATCAAACATAAACACGCTTTAAAGTGTTTTAATCAAATGTAAACTTTTTCCGTTACTATATTTACTCTCGCTCGCCCAGATCTCCCGATAAGCCACTGTCAATGTCTTCTCCATAATTAATCGCATTTTCATGGCCGTGAACAGTGCAAGCCACCACCTCGCCCGTGCTCGTGTCTCGTAATGGAAATGGCAAATGTTTCAACAGTTTAATCGCTCCCTTTGAAAATGCACATGCACGATTGTTTGCATGTCGACAATCTGTAATTATTTATCGATACAACTGCACGACACACGTGCCGCCAACTACGCACAGCCCAATGACTTACTGCTTCGCATTGAGCAATATATGTGTTGCTCTATGTGTATGTGCTAGAGCATCCTTTTACCTCGCAACCAACCACGAACCCGTGGATCTGGAAATAATGTCTCACTTTTCACTGGTATGTGTCTATCCGGGTTGGGAAACCGTTGAACAAGACACAATGGCTGTATTGCAGTGCAGCACGAGTAATATCCTCACGCAACACCAGGCTTTTAAGCTTTTATGGATCGTTCGGGGATGGTTCATTATCGAGAGGCATTGAATTACCACAAGCGGGGTACATCGAATGATCGATGCGTGCGTATGTGTGTGTGTGTGTGGAACGTCGGTCGCATTTTCTAATCGTAATTTAATTGCGCTCGTTTACCCACGTCATCCCGCTGGCTGTCGTTGCTGAAGAGTGAAAAGATCTGCCCGTTCCATAACAGACATACTCCAGCCAATTCGTGTAACAAAGGGAAAGTGCTTCGTCGAACATTGCAATCGATCATTTATCGATGAATCTGTTTTACACCACCAATACGCAAACGATAATAATGCTCTCGATGCTACAGCAGCGAAGCGTTGTGTCCGTAGTGTGGCTCTTTGACGCAAGGCCCGTATGAAAAGCATTGGCTGATAAATGTATAGAATGCATGTCTGTTCTTCGCATAACACCGGGCGAACATTGCGTATGAGTGTCTGTCTCTCGCGGCACCTAATCGATTCGGAAACCGTCCAATGTCATGCCAATGACACTTTGGAGCGATATGACGTATGCAAATCGTCGTCCACGCTCTCGTGATCGAAGCACGGACATTTGTGAGCAGTTAGTTTACTCGAACGTCATGTCCGGGGTGTAGCGACAGTGCACAAAGGCTCAATGCTCCCTTGACATTCGTTCACTGACATCGTAATCTTCGGACGGCCACATGCGCAAGGGTCAAGCAATCATCTTTTGTTTTCCATCGTGCCGGAACTGTTTATCGATCGACAGCAGATTGAGGTGGAATTCAAATTGATAAATTAACGAGCAATTAAACTGACCTCAATTCCATTAGCAGCCTTGCTGGTTTGGTGCGACTGGTCGCGCGCATCGAACATATGTGAGAATTGTACATGCAGTGTACGGATTCGTGTCATTTTGGTTGAAATGTTCCTTATTAAGGATTATTTTTGAACAAGTGTTTATATAGGTTCTTTATTTTGTCTTTAACATTGGGGATTTTGTAGTACCAAAACAGTGTTTTATTTTTGTTTACTCGACATTCCACAAGATTTTAAAATATTTAAGTATTACCTATTTACATAAAACTTAACATTTTATTCCCCCTGCGAGTGATGATTAAAGTTTCCACTTCACAGTGCAGAATTTGCTTCTGTAGCTGAAGTTTTATTCGTTAAAAAAATGGAATCATTCGATTCTCTTGTGGCAGCATAACTGCACTTACCGGTTAATCCTTTTAAACACAAAAACAACATGGTCTCTCTGTTGGAAGTTTCCACTTAACTGTTTCAATGCAATGCAACAGCTACTTTCATCGCTTCTCGGTAAGCAAGCAAAACAAATTAAACTGAACAGGTAGAGCGGAAATGCTTGGGAAAGCGTCTGTAATTAGTGAATAAACATTGTTTGTTGTTTGAAAACAGTTTCATGCTGATTCTTAGATTTTGACACGGAGTGAAGTTTTCTTTATGATATTACTCCATTTCTTTTTATCAATCAATCGCTGTCAGTCCACACAACAGAATCTTCTGCTGGTCCAACAAGATCATCATTATGCTACATCCCCTGGATGTGGCTTATCTTTGTTGAGTCGTTTAAGATCGTTGATTAGCTTTTGCAACGGTTCGTTTGAAAAGATTTGATTGTGGTATAAAACCATCATCATGGAGATAGACTGTCTAATTTTGGGCAGCATCGCATTTCGCCTTTGCCTAGCTCACCGTGCGCTCTGGCAATGGGGATCGTTTTGTGATTCGTCATAAGATGCCACACTCGCTCGCGCACACAATGATACGATAATTTAATCAAGCTCACATTCCAATATACTTCTTGGTCTCCGTTGGTTCTCTTCGCTGCTTTGAAAACGGTTGGCAGCATATCCAACCAACAAAAAAAAAACCCCCGTAACGTATCAATGTCAGACCTCCGTAACAAGTGTGGTTCAAGATTTCCATCTTGGCGGGATGCGAGTAGCAATGCGGAAAAATAAGCGGATAAAATATGCTTACGAGATATCAATCAAGCGCGGGTCATGCCTCGGTGCGTAAGTGATGGTGTGTTCTTATCGCGGAGCACGCATGGTGCTAGGAAAATGACGTCAAAATACGACACATCATGCCCGTGGTGTGGCACGATGAACCCATCGCAACCCGCAACAGACAGACAGACTGATCGAGTCCGGAAACAATTGCACAAGTTTGTACAGGTGAGGTGTGCTCAGGGCTCGAGGGTGTACTTCTTCGAGTGTTTAATGATTTATCATCGTTTCGATAGCTTTCGTTTCGGTAATGACATGATAAGGTATACATAGATGATAATGACAAACGAGAGAAGCGAACATTACTAAGATAGACTTCCGCTCCCTAAAAGTTGGGAACGATATCATCAAACTGTGGAACAAATGCATGCATGATGATGGTCATGTTTTTTTTTAAATATGTTTTTTTCAAACCATTAATTGCTTTTCAAATTATATTTACATAAAACTCGCTAAAGCATCAAAACGGTAAATTTTTATAGTTGTCTTTTGGTGAAACTGGAACACCATTTTCAACTCGTAACGATGTCCACCTTACCTAATGGTTTGTTTGGCCACTGACAGAGGCGCAAATTTCCCTGATAAGCGAAGATACGGCGATACGGCAAAAGCTAGAAGCGACACACGCACACACTCCCAGTAGCCGGCATAAAACGCTTGTACGGGCGCAGTAAAGAAGCGCGTTTTCTTTCAGAACAAAATGACAGGAAAATGGTGAGCCCAAAGTAAATGTTTTCCGACTGCTCTTACCGGCGTGCCGTGAAACCGAGGTCGAAGATAGCGATTCTGCACTAACAGAAGCGGGGCCCGCGGGCTTGTCGAAATGATGACGGTAATAATGGTGTGTATTCGGCACACAAATTACACCGCCTGTATGTGTGTACGCATCTGTGAGAATATAAGGTGCACACCTTTACGGGGTACACACATTTCGGTAAACTTTCGGTTAACCACTGAAAGCTAACTGTCGCTTTTACCTTGCCAGGTGGGAAAGGTTGGAAAAGCATTTTTACTTCCCGGTTTCCTTCGCCCATCCGCCCTCCCCTGGCTCCCTTACATAAAGCGGCAGCCCGTTTGTAGCGAACTTTCGCTGATGTGATATTGTAATGTCCTGCAGAGACAGTACGCCACCTGTGCCTGACATCCGCAACGCGGTACGGTAGGCATGTATGACTTGCGAATGCGAAAAGTATGTGTGCATTAAGTATTTGAATGCGTGTGTTGTTTTTTTTTTCACTCTCCCCCTCTCGCCTCTTTACATATACCACCGACCGAACCCCCGCCCTGCTAGAAATGTCATATTTTGTTCGAACAACATTTGAGTGGATCCCGCAACGTGCGGTTCTGGGTCACAGAACAACGGCAAGTGACAATTCGCCGAACGCAATACGCAACCGATATGGTGTGTGTACTTCGGTGCGAGTTGGTATAAAACTACCAATCATACCACACTCGAAGAAGCGCATAGTCATTGCCCATCACGAAATTCATGTTCTACCCACTCCGGCATGCGCCAGATGATTGACGATTTAGTCGGTGTGTTGCGCTGCGTGCGAATGCCCTGCACAATAGCGCGCGTACACGCTCGTATACACGGGGAAATCTGCTGTCTGCTTTTGGAGACATTTTGCGACATAACGCAGCATGACAAAATTGGAAAAGCCTGAACAAAAAATGCTCCATATATATGTTGGTTTTGCTGTTTAACTCGGAGGGGTTTTTTTTCCTTCCAGCTGGGCCACAGTGATACACATGTTTCAACGGTGGGTGCGAAATATAGGGTCTATGACGCTTTGGTGCACCACCAATGTACCGGGAGCCGTAAATATCATCCATGTCTAAAAGGTAATTGACATGCCAGAAAACCGATGCTCGTTACTCGGTTATTGATTGTGTTTGATACATTTGTCACGGGTATGCGGATGACGCGGATGAAGCATAGATTAAATTGGGCATCGAGTGTCAGGTGTTAAATAAAACTGAAAGCTATCGTTCGGTAATGGTGTCACAGTTCAAGTGCCTTTAAAGGTCATGCATTTTCATGTTATTGCTGGAGTCGTTGTTATTATCGTGGTGAATGAACTGCATGATTGTGAGTTTTGAATCATGAAGTAATATCATTTTGGCACGTCTTCTAACGTTTCCTGTATTAATAATTCCACTTTCAACTATTTAACATAATGGACAATTGCGGTACATAGCCCTGGATTAAAAATTTCCTACTGAAATATCATTAATCTTCTCAACTTTTCAACAAACTTTCATGTGGGACTGATGACCCGCAGTACACTTAACAAGACTCTCGGACCGGAAACAATTACCCAAAAGGATGGATACCCTCTTAACGTGTTCTTCACCGCTGTCACCATTTTCAGCAATCACTTGTTGTAATGAAATTAAAAGCAAATGCAATCAAACGAATCGGTCACAAGTGCTGCTTACCCTTCGCCAACAAGTCGTACGTCAATCCGTCTTTTAAAAGCTTCCCTTGTTCCTCACGTGTTTCGGGTTCGGCAGCTCCTGCGCAACTCTACATGAGGTGGTAAGCTGTGGAGACTAGTTTTAATTAAATAGTGTGCTCGATAGTTAGTCTAACTTCCGATACGACTCATACCTTGATGGTGGCAACTGTGTAAAAGTACGTTGGTGGACCCGGTGCCGGGAAAATTAGGACAAAGGAAGCTTATGAATGGGTTATGCTGTTGATTGCTTTTGAAATTGAATCTCAACCCGGATGAGGAAGCTTTCGTTAAACATGGAATGGTAGTGTGTGCGTTCGCGGTACACAAGAACGTGAACGTGTTGGAATACATTTAGTCGCTATTAACACGATCAGTTCAAATCCAAAGCGATTATTTTAATATTGATTTAAAAATTTGATATCGATATAATCTGATTCTATTTGGATTTATAGTTCTAAATGTATTTAAACCCGCCGGAGCTGCTTTGTTGATAAATAATTTTTATTTCATCAAAAGGATCACGCTACCGAATAGAAAATGGATGTTTTAAAGGATGATCAAACATATGAAAAATCCCTGTTTTGCATTGTTTCTTTGGGTGGCCAACTGAAATAAAAGTTAGATTTTTATAACATCTGCATTGAAAAAGGATTCTTAAGCCCTAACAAAACGGTTTTGTCCTTTTCAAAGGTTATCTTTGGGATGGAAACCCCTTTTAATTTAGGCTGTCTCATTCAGGTCAAGCGTCAGTAAATTCGAATTAAAAATGTGTACCTTAGAAATATTACTTGATGCATACACAAAACAGCTTCGCCTTATCAATATATAACACAATGCTAATATATCCGAACAAACTTCGCAAACAATCATACAGAAAAACAACATTACCTACATTGCATTCGCATAACCAAAATAGCTGTAAAGTGTAGTAAAATATACATAAAGCATTGGTTTGCCCATTGCTCACAAAATCCATAACCGATAAAGCTCATTCCACACCAGTCCGTGTGCATCCACAACATGCACCGTTGAATGTGTGTTTTTTTACCTCAGGAAGGAAAGAAATGGTAAAAGTCAGCCCAGCCTGAACTCAACTTGATCCAAATCCAGGGCTTCCTTAAATCGGCAGTTGCTCTCTTACCACGCTGTCAGAGCGGTACAAAGTTGGCCCGACTTTTGTGCCGGGTTTTCTATTCCACTTCCTGGAAAACCATGCGCAAAATATTGAATCAACTTTTTCCGCTGAATAATTTATCGATCGGTTCATTCTTGTTTTTTCTTTTTTCGTTTTACCGGAAACCGTGCTTGGTGGTGGAGAGCGTTTTGGTGCGGATGGTTTAGCATCGATCGAGAAAAAAAAGGTATACAATTGGTGCAACGGCTAATGGTAGCAAGTGGTGCAGCACGAAGCACGGAAACCGGCGAGCGAGGGGATCGAAAAATCGAAAAGCTTTGGCCGGAAAATGCCACATAGCTGGGGGATAGGCTAACCACCTCGAGCGGTCAAGAAATAAGACCCGGGCCGGGTTTGACCTGCCCCGGCAGCTGTAAATGGTTTGCCTGCCAATTGAGGCAGAAAATTTCCCATTTAAACAACTCAAGGTACGAATGCGTAGGAAAAGCTGTGTGCTGTGAGAGGATCTTACCAATGGTGGGGATGGTTCGGCAGGCAAATGGGCAGCACGGTAGAAGCAACACAGCAGTGGATAATGGTGTGCTGGTAGCCGGGGACACCATTTTCCTAATCCCTCTCTTACACAGTCGGCAGTATTCTGGTACTGGATCAAACCGTGTCTGAATTGTTTACCTTCCAGCCAAGTGTAAAAAATGCATACCGTTTGCCGAGTGGCGGTGTTTGCTCTTAAACCGAAAATGGACACGCTGCGCACGGACGCTGCTGGTAGACATTCGCGCGGAGACATGCCACACATTTTCTTACGAATTTTGGTGACTTCCGACCGAAGCTTCTGCTCCGAGTACGGCACAGTTTTCGTGTGCCGGTTTTTCCTGTGGCCTTGCATTACAGTAGCCTACGGTGTGCGACAAAAATGCGACAGCACTGAGCTCCCTGGCAGGATGAAATGGTGTGATGAGTGAAAGGTAAGGAAATTTGCGGTACTATTTTGTCTTTTTCTGAAAATTGAATATTTTCTCACCAACAATGCTGCGGCCGTCGAACGCCACTGGGTCGGAGGCGCACGGTAAGCGTGTGTTTGACAGAATTCATCCAGGTTTTTGGGTTTTGGGAGCCGGTTTCAACGCAAAATGACTAAAGTATGACTATGAAAAATATGTTGCCCCAACTATTTCATCAGTACCCGGTGCAGCAACTCAACTTCACCGAGGGGTGGCAATATGTATATGCACGTTCAAGAAAAGGCTCTACACTGTGCTGTACATACTGGATGTTGAAAATATCTCACTCTGATGAAAAGTTCCCCCCCTGTCTCATCTCTTCTGGCCCTCACACACGCACACAGGCTGTTTTATGAACGATATTGACCATTTGTCAGAAAATGTGAAACCTTTTTGCTAACGCATTGAAAGGATGCATTCCTGTACTGGTTCCACACAAAACCGCCCATCTCCAACTATTCACTTTAGAAAATTGAATCCATACAACGGCCCAACCATTTCAAAAGGTGTGCAGCAAACGAAACATCTTTTGCTCGTGTACGATGTCACTGAACCGTAAAAGAGGCAGATAAGAGGGGGAACACTTCAAGAGGAAACCTCGTAACAGTTTGCTGATAAACCGTCGGAATATTCTACAGACCGAGTATTCTTTTTTAATCATTGAAACAGAAATAGAATTTAGTTTCTAAAGCTGCCTATTCGCTGTAAAGTACTGTTTAAGTTTCGATAAAAGAAAATGTTATCTACACGTGAATGTCGCAGAAGGTGCTTGATATAAAATGTAAGTAGATTAAAGTCTTCTTCTTCTTTCGTGGCCTGCTCCTAGGGAGCACGTCGAATAGACATGGCCTGGTGTCCAATCCGTTTCCAGGAAACTCGGTTAATGGCTGCATTCCTCCACCCCCGGCTGCATCCGATATCCCTCAGGTCTGACTCCACTTGATCCAGCCAAAGAGCTCGCTGTGCTCCTCTGCGCCTCGTGCCGAACGGGTCGCTGACGAGCACCTTCCTTTCAGGGCATGAGTCCGGCATCCTCATCACGTGCCCCAACCAGCGTATCCTTCCGGCTTTGACGACCGTCAGGATGTCTGCATCGTCAAACAGCTCGGCTAGCTCGTGGTTCATTCTCCTTCTCCACACGCCCTGCTCGCACACACCGCCAAAGATAGACCGTAGCACCCGCCGTTCGAAAATGGCCAGTGCATTGGCGTCCTCCGCCAGCATAGTCCAGGACTCGTGCCCGTAGAGGACTCGGCCGTATCAGAGTGCGATATATGGCGCATTTCGTGCATTGTTGGAGTCTTCTGGATCTCAGGAGTTTGTGGAGTCCGTAGTAGGCACGATTCCCCTGAACAATGCGCCTTCGGATTTCGCTGCTTACGTTGTTGTCCGAAGTTACGATCGTGCCAAGGTAGCAGAACTCCTCTACTACCTCGAGATCGTCGCCGTCAACTAATACTCTGCTTCCGAGTCGTGCTCTATCACGGTCAGAGCCTCCGGCAAGCAGGTACTTTGTCTTCGTCGCATTGATCCTCAATCCAATCCTATCGGCCTCGCGTTTCAGTCGGGTGTACGCTTCGCACACCGCCGCAGATGTTCGCCCGATGATGTCGATGTCATCCGCGAGGCCAAGGAATTGGAGAGACCTTTATGACACATGACCTGCATGACACCTTCCAGAGCGATGTTGAACAGCTTACAGATGTGGAATAGATTAAAGTACGAATCAGATTAATAAGTTTTTTAAGATAATGTTGTCTTATCTCCTTCTTTTTTGGCAGTATTACATAAAGTGCAACTTGACTTCATTTTACCCGTTGCTGGATAGTCATTTTACGGATAGTCAATCATACGAGAGGGCCATGGAGACTGGATTCGATACCCTGCCTTGTGTTGAACGGGGTTGCTATCGCCTCGGTAATCGATATGTCCCAATATATTTTTAATACTTTCTTTTGTAATACCTCATATTTTTAAAATATTCTCCAAGACCTCTCGAGGTTTTAGTGCCAAAGAATAAGAAATAAAAGAAGCAAACTATTTCCTTCTTCATAGTTAATAATGATATTGAAGAGTGCAAATTTTACTTCCGTGTCGATCGATGCAAAAATGCTTAAGCCTTAATATTTTATAGTTAGGAAACTGACAACAAAACTCGACCTATTGTAAGGTCTTACTGGTTGCCTGAGGGAATATTTACCTAATAGGTAAGGCTTTACTGTTAAACCATGCTACCGAAAACTAACAAACTTAAATCCTTATAAATCAGATTATCGTTGTGTAGCAGCCCAATTTCAGCAGGTGTTTTTGTTCACCACCAAGCTTCAACGATGGCCCATCTTTTTGCACACCACACGGGTAGAGAACAGGTTGATGAGTACAGCATAGATTGAAGCTCATCGTTATCCATCAACAACCACCATAATAAGCTTCCGTCCGAGCCGGGGATGCAAATGAATTAAAAATTGGCACAAAAAAAAAAAACGCTACCACAACATCGCATCGCTGTGTGAAACAGGCACTGATAAAAATGAAACATGTTGGAGTAAAAAAAGACGCGGATACACAAAAATTTGACCATACTCCCCAGACATGCTCCCCGTTTTCTTCCAAACCACGACTCCGGCTGTCACAGGCGGCGCACGATCGCTCTATGATGTGTGTAGTATGATGATGTGCATAAAAAACACACACACACACACACACACACGTGGATGATGCTGCCAGTGTGGCACAAGCAAGCAAGCAAATACACATAACCATGTGCACAGATGCTCCGAATGTGCATTATTTAATATGCATCACATTAAAATTTTCCCATCCGCACCTTCGCTTCAGGTTGTAATCAAAATAATACGGCTAACGGGAGGAAAACAACTGCTCGCGTGATTCTCACACATCCTAAGGGGTGGTTGGCAGCGCACAGGAATCGTATTATTCGTGGCAAAACCAGAGTGATGCGGCGCGCGTATGAAGGGTTGGTTGGTTTGGTACATACTACCCACGAACGTGCCGTCCGATGCGGTACACTTGCTCAAGGTTGGTCAAGGTGCAGTACCGCAAGTTTGTTTTGCAGGCACAAAGAGTTGCATCCTTGCAGGGCACAGTTTGCCTAACAAGACAAGCCCAAATTTCATTCTCGCCTTGGGAGAATACAATGCCCGGACCGGAGCAATGCAAACGCGGGCGAGTAGAAAACCTCTTTTTTGAGCTTGAACAAAGTCTAGCACCAGCACTAGATTTCTTACGTTCGTGGAAACTACGGGAATGGCGACCACTATCCCTTCCCCACACTGTACTGTGCTCGCGATGGACCAGAAAAAAAGCTCCACAAAAAGCTGCAGGTATTATTAAAACTCCGACAACCGGTGTCTTTGCACGGAGGTACATACACCCTGCAGCGATCTGTGGCAAACAGCAATCCGTTGCACCCAGGCTTATAATGGACTGTGCCTCTGTGCTTCGGTTTTGGCCCAACCATTGGTAGACGACGACGGTGCACTAGCACCCCCTGGCGGAACTTTCGAACCTTCAGGTCCGTGTACCAGGTTTGTGGTTGCATCTGCGTAATGTAGTTATGGCTGAAAATTATACAAAATGATAACAACACTGTGTGGTGCATGTGCTTCATGTGTATGTGTGTCCTGGGGTGGAAGCGTTTTGATGCCACTTCCTCATTAGAGTGCCGTGCTATAGGTGGTAAAAGCAGAGGATGCAATGGCTACTACTACTCTAGGTAGCTGGCAGCGGAAAGTGTTTTATTTTTATTAGTTTTTAAGTTTTTCACATGCAGATGATGCGTCGAGATACGACCGCTTGTGTTTGGTTATGTTTAATTAGAGCTTTTAAGCAGAGCTTTTTCTATTTTGCGGGATATTTGACAGTTTTTGATACCATAATGGATTTGTTGTAATTTTAGTAAATTTAAAAAAGGAAAAAAAATATTCCTACACCTATTTAAATTTCTTAAACTTCTTTCATGACTCACCATCCTATATGCCGCTCATCATACTGTCGAGTTTGAATTTGTACAAATAGTTTGCAGATATGTTGAATACTTTGTCACCAAATCAGAATGTTATGAAGATTTAAGTCATACCACTATGTCCTGCAAATACCTACACGCCCACGCCACTACCATGTTGAGAACATAATCCTTGAAAGCTGTTCTGCTGCCGTTTCGAAGCTCTTGTCGTCCATCTGTGCCAAAGCAAATCGTATCAACAGTTTTAAAATCTGTCTACAAACTTCTTGGAAAAGAGGGAAAGGATTGAATGGGAAAGACAAAATGGGTTTATGACATACTGACAAACAAACGATGTGTGTATGCTGTTCTTGTTAAAATAACAATACATTGGTCCTTCCCGGACGGCAAGCACGTCTTCTGTGTTCCGTAGTGGAGGGAAAGCTTCCCGAGCAAACCCTTTAGTTGTTGTTGATGATATTCTAGTACATACCAAATTCACATATTGTAAGCTTTCCCACCACCACCAC